>JAFLJL010001738.1:7500-10125 GCA_018398815.1 Conus ventricosus | reverse complement strand
ACACTTGGGCAGAAACACAGCATAAAATTTGTGAGGAACAAGCTGGGTTCCGTAAAAACTATGAAACAATTGATCATATCTTCACGCTAATATCTATGATAAAAAAAACGTCTTTCAAGTGACAGAAAATCAAAACTTTATGTTGCTTTTATTGATTACATGAAAGCTTTCGACTCGGTGGATAGAGATCGTTTTTGGTTTGTTCTTAAAAAGATAAAGACATCAACTAAAATGCTTTGCATGCTCCAAGGCATTTATAAATCAGTACAAGCGTGCGTGCGTTGGGGAAATGAAACATCAGATTTCTTTGAATGCCCCGCCGGGTGAAACAGGGCTGTATGTTGTCTCCCCTGATTTTTTCCCTGCTGATCACTGAAGTTGCGGAACAAGTTACACAACATGGGAAACATGGATTTCAGTTTTTGCCGGGTTTACCAGAAATATTTTTGTTGATGTTCGCTGATGACATTTGCTTGATCTCGTCAACTCTTGCTGGACTTCAAAACCAGATAAATCATTTAGAAAAAGCTTCAACCTCTCTAGGGTTAAAAGTGAACTTAAGTAAAACTAAAGTTATGATTTTTAGGAAAGGGGGACATTTAGCGAAATCGGAAAAGTGGTTTTTATCAGGGAAAAAGATATTGACATCGTAAATAGTTATAAATATCTAGGATTCACTCTGACCACTAAACTGTCGTTTGATGTTGCACTTGAGGAATTTGTTGGTAGAGCAAAAAACAAGATTGTTGAGATTTTGAAGACAATGTGGAGCCTGGGAAGTATGGATAGACAAGTCTTTTTCAGATTATTTGATGCACAAGTTAAACCAATGCTTTTGTATGCTGCTGAAATCTGGGGCCTTTCTCGCTTTCATACTGTAGAGTTACCACATTTGTTTGCATGGAAGCGCTTTTTGAACGTAAGTCCTAAAACCCCGAACATTATGGTGTACGGTGAATTAGGCAGGTACCCTTTATATATTGATAGTGCCATGAAAGCAATGCGTTACTGGTTTAAACTGCAAAAGTTACCAATTGCAAGAATACCAAAACAAGGATATGAAATGGAAAAAGCAAGAATGTTGCAATCCTCAAGACATTCTAATATACATTCAAACTGGGCAAAGTCTATAAACAATTGTCTTGATTCACATGGTTTTTCTTTTGTCTGGCTTAACGGTGGAGTTGGCCACGAAAAGTTGTTTCTACGGGAACTAAAGCAACGAATGATTGATTGCTATCAGCAAGAGTGGAACACCAAACTGTCAAATAGTGACAGGTATTCAACTTATCGTTTGTTTAAATCATTACTACAGCCTGAAAAGCATCTTGCAGATATTACAATCCCAAAGTTTCGAAAAGCTCTTGTAAGGTTTCGACTAGGAATAAGTGATATAAAAGTCCACGACAGATATAAAAATAACTCAAAAAGCTGCCCTTTTTGTGACAAAACTGAAGATGAATTACACTTTTTGCTGGAATGTCCATCATATTAAGATTTAAGAAATAAGTATATCATGAAATATGTAACAAATGTACACGGGCCATTGTTGAAGTTTTTGCTGCAAAACAAGAAATGGGACGTAATTCGTTCTGTTGCGATGTATATCTTCTATGCCTTGAAAAAAAGAGAAGAACTGTTACTGGTGAGAGAACAGTAGGTGTACCATATGTTTTCATAAATGTATCTGTTTTACCTTGTTTCGTAGTCGATTCGTGTAGTGTATGCTTAGGGATCATGATGAAAAAATGTGTATATGTGTGTGTGTGTGTGTGTGTGTGTGTGTGTGTGTGTGTTGTGTGTGTGTGTGTGTGTGTGTGTGTGTATGCTTGTGTGTGTGTGTGTGTGTGTGTGTGTGTGTGTGTGTGGTGTGTGTGTGTGTGTGTGTGTGTGTGTGTGTGAGTGTGTGTATGCGTGTGTGTGTGTGTGTGTGTGTGTGTGTGTGTGTGTGTGTGTGTGTGTGTGTGTGTGTATGCTTGTGTGTGTGTGTGTGTGTGTGTGTGTGTGTGTGTGTGTGTGTGTGTGTGTGTGTGTGTGTGTGTGTGTGTGTGTGTTTTGTGCGCGCGCAATTGTAAGTGCGAGCGAAATTGTATGTGCGAGCTGTGAGAGTCTGGGAGAGTGCTACATACGGGTGTGATTTTGTATGTATCAGTTGGTGTGAGCAAGTTTTGTAAATGATCGTGATCAGTAGTAATGTTGCAGCGTCAGTGTGTGTGATTTGATTTCTGTTTCTTGACCTCATTGCAGATAGGTCGGTGGCAATTGCAATTAAAATTTTCTGAGTTCCGAGTTCCGAGTTCTCTCTCTCTCTCTCTCTCTCTCTCTCTCTCTCTCTGTGTCTCTCTCTCTCTCGCTCTCTCTCTCTCTCTCTCTCTCTCTCCTCTCTCTCTCTCTCTCTCTCTCTCTTATCTCATCTCGTCAAGGTAGTGTGGGTTTTATTCACCCCAGCATTCTCATCTCAGCACCTAATTAAGCTGGCTTCCCTATTGGACTGTGCCTGCATAATAAAACTTGAAACACACACACACACACACTCACACACACACACACACACACACACACACACACACACACACACACACACACACACACACACACACACACACACACAAACATTGCAACTGC
>JAFLJL010001738.1:0-2500 GCA_018398815.1 Conus ventricosus | reverse complement strand
GAGACAGTCCCATTATGAATTTTAGTAGTCGGAAAGAAGGGTAAGGTAAAGTTTACGGCGGGTAGCTCAGCAGTTCATAGGATAAAGACGGAGGTTGTGCAGCATGTAATATGGTATGAAGTATGGTTGTGTTGGCATAACAAGGATTAACCACTGGGTTATCTGACAAGAGATGACATGAGAGTGGGGTGCTGGATGGAAATTTTGGGAACAAATCATGTGTTGATATATGATTATAATTGACAGTGCAAAGAGGGATAGAAGGTGAAGGATTGTGGCTGCAAGCCGATTCTTTTGTATGAATATGCTAGAACTGTGAACCGTTAGAAATTGATAGTTCTTTTTGTTCTTTTGTTGTTTCTGAGATGTGTATACTACTGATTACTGTGTGGAAACATTTCCTTGTGAGATTGCCCTATTTCCTAGTTTATTTAGTATTTCTAAGGGGACCCATGGAGTCCGTGTTGGATTGCTTAGATTGGTTTTATTTCTCCGAGAATTATGTGTGTCATAATTTCAGATGTGTGAGCCATAATTTCATGTAATAGCGTGGATAGGGCTCAGGGAGAAAGATTGTTTTGTTGCTGTGGTAAAGGTTGGCAGGAAATGATCTGATAACCCCAAAGTAACGGGTTGGGGGGTGTATTCGAAATTCAAGGGGTCACTCTCATGCCCGAGTGGGAAGTAGGCAAGGGAGATGGAGAGTTAAAGCTTTACCAGGTAGCTTATGGCCTTGATGACTCGGGTTTGTAGAGCAAAATTACAGTAGTGGCCTACGTTGTGTTAGCAGGTATCCTGTTCGGCCTGTGGCTGGGGCCTGACCACTGCAGTCTACTGCCGCGTGCCGGCAGGTGAGCGACGGTTTTCCCGTTGCCTGCTGCTTTCCCGGGAGAGGGAGACCGTCCAGGCCGTCTGCCGTCTGTGGGGCAGCTCTCCTCCTGCTTACCGGGGTTCTTCCGGGAGTTCTCCAGCCACCTGTTGCTCTTCCCTGTTCGGGCGTCCTGTGAGAGGGCGCCGCACCAGACCTTCCCTCACCCTCAGTGTCCGGCGGGGCCTTCAGAGGAGGAGGCGTCCTTCGAGCCCCGGACTCGTCGAGAGGGCACTGCACCAGGCCTTCCCTCACCCTTTGTGTCCGGCGGGGCCTTCAGAGGTGTTGTGCCAGCGCGGGGGAGGAGTCAGACTGAGGAGCCACGGTCGCCGCCGGGTGTAGAGTCTTCGGGGAGTCGGACTGTGGGAGGCCCACGGTCAGCACCGGAGTGCAGTCGTCCTGGGAGGCGTCAGCCTGTGAGGGGCTAAGTACAGCGCCGAGGACTGGAGCTCTCCGGGCCGGGATGGGTTGTCCCTTTGGTGGGGTAAAAAGGGTGTAGCGTTAGGGAGTAGGGTTAAGGGTGTTAGCTACTGCCTCCTTTTGGGACGTAGTGGCCAGCACAGTGTAGGGTACTTGTCGTTGCCTCCGTTAGGGACGCAGCGACCAGTTCGGTAGGGGTCCAGGGTCAAAAGAGAAGGGTAGGTCCTGGGAAGAGCTGTGGGTGGTAGTAGTTTAGAGATTAGAGTCCTTGGGTTGGTCCTTGTCCCTGGTAGTCAGCCACCACGGTTGCGGGCTATCTCTGCGTCCTTAGGTCGCAGTGATATACCGCAACTGGTGCTTTAGTTTTAGATTAGAGTTCTCAGGGTCGTTATCAGGGTAGTGTGGGTCAGTGAAGAAGTGGGATACCGGTGTGTGGGTGTGGATGGGACGTGAGTGGTGGCGCCATAGTGTGTGTGTGTGAAATAAAGAAGTGCGCATGATTGTAAAGCTGTGTTAGTGTGCTGTGTTGTCTGCTCTAGTGTGTAATAGGCGTGGGTAGGGGTGGTAGGGCCGTCCGGCTTAGCGACCGTGACAGTGTGTATCTGTGTGCGTCTGTGTGTGTGTCTGTGTGTGTGTGTTTTGTTCCTTTTAATTCCTTCAAGACTTCATTACTAAAACTCTCTTCTAGCTGGTTGTTAAAAAAAACATCATAATCAACAGTGTGGGAAAACAAGAGCAAACCTAATACTGCCAGACTAATCTTCAGTGCTGTAACTCTGATTCCTTCTCTTCTCTGTCTCCATGCCCAAAGATATTGTTTATCCACTGTTTTTTGCTGTGTTTCAAGTCTCTGAACAGTCAACATTCATCGCCATAGTTCTGACCTTCAGCTCTACACTCCAGCCGGCCTTGGTGTTCTGAAGTTGATTACCTATCTCTCTCACACAGTTCGTTTGAATTCTAAGGTCTTGGAGTACGTTTCTCCTCATCTCAAGCGCCCTGCGCATACTAAACACATGTCCTTTTTCTCTTTCAGTAGCTCTCCTTCCTTCGAGTGAACTCCAAAGATGACACATTTGAGCAACCCATAGGCGTGTTCTTTCTTTTCTGCGCGCTGCGCGCGCGACACCACACACACACGCACACACGCACACGACCGCGCGGAGGCAGCAGGGCAGGCAGGCAGGCAGCAGGCAGGCAGGGGCAGAGGGC
>JAFLJL010001737.1:35054-69741 GCA_018398815.1 Conus ventricosus | reverse complement strand
AAAAATGGTGGAACTGATCAAGCATGCTAGTCAGTTCACTCACCACCGCACTTAGTGGCCGCCCGCTGGCTTGTGTATTGATCTCTGAAAGGAACCACTTGCATTCAATGACACTATTACAGACCACCACACCCTGTTTATCCCCCGCCCCCTGCTCCCTCCACCGCAAATCGATAAATTGTCATTACTGTCCCGACAGCGGTGTTGCAATGCGACACAAGCCTGCAGTATTAATCATCGTGCGCACATTCAACCAATGGACAGGGGGTATGACATTTTTCACCGGCGCAGTTATTCTAGAACATTCGATGTATGACGCATAACACAGTTCTGTATTGACTGCCTTGTCATTTCCCTTGTCGGTGCTGATCTGTGAAGACGTGTGTGTTTTCTGTGAGAAAAGTGATTGACTTTAAAACTTTGGATTGGATTGGTGACAGCTGTAGTGTGCGGACATATTTCTGCTGTGTGTGTTAATATTTGATATCTCTCAAAATGGAAAGAGACAATTCTCTCAGTTCGAATGATTCTCAGAATATGCAAGAATTAGACAAACAAGTTGTAGAATGCTTGGCGCCTACAACTGGATTGAGTCAAGAACTCGAAAATTTTGAATTTTCCGAGAGAGTCTCCTTTTAATGTGGAGCAACAAGAAGCTATTGACGACCATATTAAATATCATGCTGATATGATAACCTACCTCAGCATAAGAAAAACCGGCGCTGAAAAATCAATGCCACAAAAACCAAAAAAGCAGCCTGGCTTTTCTAGAATCTTCTGAAAAAAAAAAACAAAACTATCATGACAATAACCGAGCTGGATACTTTCCTTAGGGGAAAACTTGTACAAGATGATGAGGCTGAGGTATCAGAGGATGATGTTGAGAAATTTAATAGATGTAAAAGCGTTCATGACATGATTCCTTTTGTGAAGAAAAGCTGGAAGGTTGTGAATTTAATCAACGAAAACCCATGCACCATTCACTGATTTTGGGTTATCAGCTTGGAAAAGCAAAACAAGTGTTTCAAAAAACAAAAACAAGGAAGCAGTCGTGGACATCCTTTGTTAAAGAAAAATGTCTCATTCATGATTCATATGCAAGAAGGTTGATTCTGCTGTCAAACGCCTTTTACCACTTCCCCAAGTTTCATAAACTGGGAATGAGTTTTGATGATTTACTGAACAAACGCCATAAAATTCTAACCTACATGTCTGAGAATGAAGAATTCAGAAAGTTCTGGTAATCTGAAGTCTGATTGCTTTCAAGCTTGGTGGACTGGCAAAACCGTTCGGATCCGAACAGTATCTAAAAATAGTTCTTACTTCACCTGCTTCAAAATAGTTCTTACGTCACCTGCTTTCAAGCTTTGGTGGACTGGCAAAACCGTTCGGATCCGAACGGTATCTAAAAATAGTTCTTACCTCACCTGCTTCATCTTCATCCGCTTCGCCGTTTGCTGCTTTAAGGCTGCCTTCGGGCGGCCGCTGAGAGAACTTTGAAGAGATCCTGTGATTATTGATTCAGGACTCTAATAAGTGTTTTTAGTGGCCGTCTCAAATTTACGTCGCTCAAGTGTGAACAACAAAAAGCCCCTTCCACATTCCACTGCAAGCACCTCCCCATCTATTGTGTGTGTGTGTTTGTTGTTTGTTTGTATGTGTGTGAGAGAGAGCGTTTTGTCCTACAAAGCAATGCAGTAAACTAAGTCAAAACGGCATGCTATTGATTGACATAGTTACGAGGGTTGTTCAATTTAAGATGACACTAGGCTTGCCGTTTGGAAACGAAGCACCGCACAGAAAAATGTTTATACCAAACACAACTTTAAAGTTTACCTGATTAGAATTGCAGAAAATAAAGTTGACGTCATGACGCAACTCGGAGTATGACGTAATTACAACTGTGTTTCAAACAGCTGAGCCTGAAAAAAATGGACGTCACCAATGAGCAATTTCGTTTCTACACTTTCACAAGGCTACAACTTGGTGACGATTGTAGGAGGATACACGCAGATTTGCAAGCTGTTTACGGAACGGATTGTGTGTCTTACCGCACAGTTTGCAGATGGGTCAAACAATTAAGAGCAGGTAGGGCGCCATCTGATTGGGGTAATCGTGCAGAGCGAGCTTTACCAGCTCGGAACGAACAAAACATTGCATTTGTGAAAAGACTGATAGAGGAGGATCCACATTCGACTGTGCGGGAATTAAGCGAGGCATGTGAGCTTTCAATTGGCACCATTAACAACATTCTGCACAAAGACCTTCACATGAGAAAACTGGCTGCAAGATGGGTGCCACATCTCTTAAGCGATGATCAGAAGCAGCAGCGGGTGGCATGTTCACGCAAACTGCTCGACGAGTTTGAGCCCAATGGGCCAAAACGACTGTGTGACTTAGTGACGGGAGACGAGAGTTGGCTGACATTCTACGGCATCCCCAACAAACGCTGCAACCGCATGTGGGTTGGCCCTGACGGAGACCGACCAGTTGTTCTTCGCCCAGGATTCCAGAGTCGCAAGCGAATGTTTTCTATTTTTTTCAACACGCAAGGCCTTGTGGCAATTGACATTTTGCCTGAGAAATCAACAATCACTGCCTCCTACTATACCCAAGTTGTGCTCCAAAAGTTGTAGGAAAAATCCATGAGCAGCGCCCAACCGTCAGCACCCAGAGGACCCTTCTTCTGCATGACAATGCCAGTGTTCATAAGGCGAAGGTCACCACGACCTTCCTGAGCGAGCAAGGAATCCAAGTTTTGGACCACCCACCCTACAGCCCCGACTTGGCCCCATGCGACTTCTGGCTGTTCCCTGCTCTGAAGGAAAAGCTCGCTGGGCGTAAGTTTGACCGGGTACAAGACCTCGCCAAAGCCGTAAGATCAGAGTTGTCCGGTCTGCCTAAAACCGACTACCAGAGGGCGCTTGAGAATTGGCGTAGGAGGCTTGAAATTTGCATTCGAGCCAACGGAGAATACTTCGAGGGGATGTAAAAGTTTCAAGTTGCTGAGATGAGAGGTACGTTTTTTAAGGGGGTGGTGACATCTTAAATTGAACAACACGCCCCACCAATGCCCACGCACGCACACACACATATAACTTCTTCTGATTCTTACAAAAAACGAGAGAAATAACATGGGTGAGCTTGAACCCGCATATTTACATTCTCTCCATATAATATAAAAATCTAATGGTTTCCAGTACGCTCTTCTACTTCCAGCACCATTAATAAATCAGAACAAACAACCGGCTTTCCGTCTTGGTTAGTTATTTTTACATCTAATGAATTTATAGGCCCATTAATTAATTCTTTAAATTCACTGTTTTTTCCAACTGAGATTAATCGATAATCGCAAAATCCCACCCTAGTTGATGGCAAAACCTTTAGAACTGTAGATGGATAGCCATCAAACAAATTAGTATCTGTTCTTAACTGTTGTAAATGAACATACAACATTGTGTTCACGAGAAAATCAGAAGGTTTATTGCCTTTAAATTGATAAACATCTTCTCTTGTACTAAATCTATAAGCTCTATCACTGCTGTGGAAAACCTAAGACTTTAGCTAGTCCTCTTGGAAAAGTATACTCTCTTCTTTCTTCTAGTGGAAAATGTATAGTAATTCTGAGGTTTGCTTCGTTAATTTTTAACAATATGCCAAATTCGCTAAGTACTTCTTTTAAAGAACAAAAGTTGTAGCAACCATCAGGTATTTGCACATGAGTTATTTGATTGCCCACCTCGTTACTAATATTAATCCAGTTATTTTGAGCTTCTTCAGATATGTTAGCCCACATAACTTTAAAGCCAATTTCTTTAAGGGCAATCTTACAACTCCCGCGCCAATTGAAATTGGATACGTTAAGAAGACACGCTCGTTTTGCTTGGTTATATAGATGTACATCTTTTTTATAACTATTTAAAAAATTAATTTAAAAAATGGAACCTTTTAAATATAACGAAAGTGCCACTTGCAATGTAGGGGCGTTTTATAATCCCAAATCTTTAGACTTTAGCAATCTAACCATTGCAGTAGATGAATATAATGGCTCCATGTTAGACTTGTAAACCCACTAACTAAATATTTAAATCCGCCAATAAATAATGATAGAGTGCCATCAGCATGGTCATCCCGCCCTGTGACGTTTTACCAGAATCAGTTAAATTTTGTCATTTACTGCGCAACTACTGGCTGCGGTGTTTCATATGCAAACCATTTAAACCATCCTAATCTTTTAGTAAGGTCAGTATATAACTTTCATGTTTATTACCAGTACAGACGGATAATAACTGAACTACAAGTAGCCCTCCCAAGCGACAGCGCATTTAATCCATTCAACAGCCCAATGGACAATAATGCATATGAAAGAATCTGCAACGAATTTAACATTGATCCTTCAACCGACTTTAGACAAAAGTTAGACCGCAATCATGGGTTAGGCACATTGTATTTGTGTGGGTACAAAAAGAGAATATACTTATGACTACTGGCCCGACCACACCTCTTTTAAACCAAACAAACAAGTGCGATTGGGATCCATAGAACAAAAACATCCTAATGCTTGGGCAACATTTATCTTAGATGAAAGTGAAGGTCTAACAATGCCGGGAGTGCAAAGGCTTAATGACTCCAGAAGGACATATGTTTGGTGTCTATTAGGAGCGCAAGCACAGACTAAGTCTAGCATAGTAGATCAATCCACAGGCTTTGACGCCAGAAAACAATTTCTAGTTAATTTAGAAGATGCTATTAACTCTGCTGTTGATTTGCCTGCCAGCATACAAAGGTATCAAGACGTTCTTGCACATGCTAGGTCAAAGGTTGACTTTGTTGTAGGTCATGGATTATACATGCTGCCCTCTGACCTTAGACTACAGATTGGCATGATACAGAACTATAACAATGAAATCCTCATAGCTGGAGACGATCAAAACTTAGGGCACAATCAAGGTTTAAACACAAGGCCCGCTCCATCTATTTTAAAAAAAGTACCTAGCCCTGAAGAAAGCGATTTAGTTATAAGCGCCCCACAGCCAGAAAGCAGCCAGAAAGCACTCCACCTGTTAATCTGCCTCACACTGACAGTCACACTAACGAAAAGACAGCCCTTGTTGTGTTTTTAACTTTTACTCGATTAGCCATACTTTATTTCACTAAAAATTAATCCAGCAGCTAGCACTCCTAACGTCCACAGATGGTCAGCCATATAACCAGCCACCTTACCTATAGTAGACAAAACCCAACTAACAAAACTACCTATTATGCCAGGCAGAGCATCAAGCGCTTTGGCAGCTAACTTTTTTAATAAGTTTGCTAGATGGTGTAATTGTTTTCTAATCCAACTTTTACCAGGCTGAGGTGTTGGAGGCGCTACTGGCCCTGTTGGCGCACTGCCGGTTAAGCATAAACGAGTGTAGAGATAGCAAACCCAACAGCTGTTAATATTACTAACTATTGTAATCCCCTGTTCCCTGAACAGAGTCCTTATTCTTTCAGCTAGCGTAGTGTTTTCATAGAGTATTCTGTTTATAGTTTCTCTTATTCTGCTTGTTTGTGATGCTAGCTGCGCTCTGTTAGCAGACAGAGCTTCTAAAAAGCCTACCCCTTTTGGCCTTAAATCCTGTATTTTCTTCTGTATTCTAGCCTTTTCTTCTTGCCCTAAATTGTTATCATCTGCATCAGCAGTTTATTTTTTTCTGCTTCTATCTTTCTATCTAGCTTATTAAGTTCTGCTAGATTGAGATTTAGATGCCCCCTTATTGTCCGTAGAGCCTCATTAAATCCCAGGATTTCACGCATAGGTAATGGGGAATCTTCAATTGTTTTTAAATGTGTCTCCTCATTAAAACTCGTTTCAATTTCTGCTATTAGTTCATCTGCTGTTCGATTTAATTCTTGAAGAGGTATGTTTTGTATTTCAGATTGTGTTGGCAACTCTTGCCCCAAGTTTTGTAAAAGACTAACAGCCTCAGGCCTTAAATTGTCAAAAAAGTTTAATTGCCTTTGGTCAATAACAGGGAGATCTCTCAGAATTGTAGCCCTGCTTAAAAACTGGGTTGGGTCTGGTTTTGCAGTAAGTCGCACACTCTTTCCTTTACTGGTCTTACATACAAATGATTATTTTCATCTGTTGAAAAATCAGAAACCCTAAGTGCTCCTGGCTGCTCTCGTCCCATATGGCTATATAATGATTCAATTCTATCTAGCAATCGTATTTGGCCTAGCCCTACTCCTTGGCCTGCTGCTGCTCCTTCAAGCTCTTCTTGCAATGAAGGGCCCAGTTCTGTTTCATCTTCTTCTTCTTCAATAGGATCAATTGCGTCAAAATCTTCAGCATTATTTTTTATTTATATTCTTTTTTGTTTTATAAAAAAATGAACTCATACGGTTGTGACCTCGATCCATAGAGAAAAGAGAAGGAACCCATGGCGTAAAAGGTATAAGGCAGACCGTAATTAGTGTAAATACTCCATCAACAGTTCAGCGTGGACAAGCTTTAACAGTCAAGTTCCCTGATATCGGCGCTGACGATGTTATAATGCCAGGCACTGCTAAACTATCATTCAAAATAGATATTACATCGGCAGATCCTAATGCTACTGTTGTTGCTAATTTAGGTAGGGCTATCGTTAATCAAATAGTAATCAAACTGGAGGGGAAAAAGGTCTTTTTGCTAAGCGAGGCAGACATTTTTGCCCTCTATTCTGATCTATGGCTGCCTAAAAAAGAAAGGAAAGAGAAAGTTTATCAGGGAATACAAAGCCCAAACGGCCTCAAGCACAGACTTAAAGCAGGGGATGCAAAGAATGATGTTAAAGATGAGGCAGTAGCAGAAGCATTTGGCAACAGATTCTGCATCCCTCTAGATTTTGAACTGTTAAAGACGCATATGCCATATTACCAAGGCGCACTAAAAGAAAAACTTAGTTATGATCTGACATTTAATCCTAGCGGTTCTGTCGTTCGGTCTGAAGACCCTTTAGCTAAATACGCGGTTAGTGACATCTCTCTTGAGTTTGATGTTGTTACTAACCCTGGACTGGCTAGAACAATCTTAACCCAGTATAAAAGTAAAACGGTTATTTATTATGAAAACGTTATGCACGCCATTACAGAAAATAGAAACAAGCGAGACACTCTCTGGAACATACATCTAAATCAGTCTCTGAAGTCTTTAAAAGGAATTTTGTTCTTATTTACTGAAGAAACAACTCCTTTTCAGAGAGAATCAGAAGCATTTTATAATCCAAAAATTGAGAAGGTTGACTGTGTAATTGTCATGTGACGTACCTCACATCAAGGCATGTGACGCTCCATCACATGAAATTAGTGATATGAATCTTTTCCCCGTCCCCACAAAAAAGGGAAGAAAAAATTCATTGGTTTGACTTTTGTAGCGGGCGTCCCCAACAAAAAATTGGGGAAGTATAAATCTTTAAAAAGGAAACGAATGTGGTCTTGGGGTTTGAAAGTGCCCAACTGAGTGAGGTTTAAAAAAGGGGCTGGTAGGTAAGGTGCTGGTATTGTGTTTTTAAAACCCTGGATCCCCCAAAACTAGGGAAGGGGGGAAAAGAGTTCTTTTTTTAAACCCCAACCCAGAGGGCCCCTAGGACTGTTCTTTTTTTTCAGGAGGGTGGCCCCTTTTTTTGTTTAAAACCAGTCTTACCAGGTAAAGGTTTAAATTTGGGGGGAAAGTCCGGGGGAAAAAAACTTAAAGAAGGAGAAAAGAATTATATTTTGAATTGAGAACCCCGGGTTTAAACTTACCGAACCTTATTGGGTGTTTCACCCCTTCCCCCTTTTTTCCCCTTCCCCCTTCACCCTTCACCTTTCACCCGTGAGGGGTTAAAGGGAGGGCCCAAGGGTGTGGGGGAAATTTAGGGTTTGTTCAGCCCCAGAAATTTCCAAAACTCCAGGGAGGGAGTTAAAGCTCGTCATTTCGCAAGGGGAAGGGGAAGTCGCGGAAGGGGGAAGACGAGCTGTATTTTCCAGGAAAAGGGGAAAATTCGAGGGGGCTGATTTTGTCTCAGAGAGAGAAAACGGGGAAATTGAGAAAGCGGAAAAGCTTTTATTTGGGGCCCGGCGGGGCCCTCGTGATTAGGGGAGTTATGTTTTCTCTGGTCGGGAAATTTTTGGGTGGGGAAACGGGGGAAAGGCATAGCTTTATAGAAGGGGGAACGGGTTTTTTTTTTATCTCCTCAGTGAAAAGAGAGATACGGGTGTGAAGATTTTGTTATCTCTCAGTGTAAAGAGAGTTTAAAGGGAAGCCTATTTTTCTCCCAATGTAAAGAAAAGATACATGTGGAAAGATTGATTTGTCTTGGGTTTGGGGAGGGGAGAGTAATGTGTGCGGATTTATTTTCTCCCCCAAGGGGGGGGGGGGAGAGATACAGGTTTTAAATTTTTTGTTTACAATTTTGTGTTTTTGATTGTAAAGTTTTTTTTCCCTGAAGGGAGGGGGAGAAAAAAACTTCGGTAGTGCCCCTTTTTTGGGTGTTTGGAAGGATTGGTGTGCGTAGGGGAGAAATTTTGCTGTCATGAATGCGGGTAGCAAAGGGGTGACAGTTTTGGACAGTGGTGACCCCGACCCCCAGTTTCCCGGCTTTGCTGCGTTTTTTTCCCCCGGGGGAAAAAAAAAAAAAGGGATTTTTTTTGTGCCCTCAAGGGTTTGAGGGAAGAAAAAAAAGGATTTCTTTTGTCCCCTCAAGGGTTTGGGGAGGGAAAAAAAAAAAAAAGGATTTCTTTTTGTGCCCTCAAGGGTTTGAGGGAAGGGAAAAAAAAAAGAAATTAGTGATTTTTTTGATTGGGGTTAATATTTGCATTTGTTGTTTTTTTTTTTGTTTTTCTATAGGGTGTTTTGGGTGGTTGACATTTTTTTGGTTGCTCTACTCCTTTAAAGGGGTTTTTTTTTTTTGGTTTAGGATTTCTTTTTGCCCTTCCCCATCGGCCCGATAGCCTAAACCCTCCTCTTGCTCAAAACTTGGCGAAAGGGGGGGGGGGGCTTTGGAGGAGTCGTTTTCCCCCCCCTAGAAAATTTAAAAAAAAATTTTGCCCCCTTTTCCCGGGGATGATACCCCAAAAACCTCTTCCTGGTTTAGCAGGGGGACATGGGTTGGGGAGTCAATAGTCCCCCCTTCTTAAAAATATCTATTTCTTTCGCTTTCCTATTGTTTCATTTTGATTTTTCCCCTTCCCCCCAGAGTGGGGGGTCAACTTCTCCCCCGTCACGAAAATAGGGTAGGTGGTGGAGTTGATTACCGCTCTGTCCAAAAAAAAAATCTTATCTTTTGACCCTTTTTTTTTTTTTTCGGGGTTTGTGGTGCGTGTTTTTCTTTAAATTTTTGGGTGAATGTGCTTTTATTGTTTTGTTTTGTTTATTTTTTTGTTTATTACTGTAGGTGGTGAAATTTGTGCAGTGATTTTTTTTTCCCGTCTAAGTTTCACGGGAGCCGTGACCCTAGGGTGCTTTCTGGGGGCCCTTTCTTTTGCTTTTCTTGATTTTGTCCATTTTGGGTCCTGTGTTTCTTTATTTCCTTTTCCCCCCCTTTTTTCAAAATCTCTTAAACCTTCTCCTCAATGGGGCTCCTATCTAGTTTTCTTTTAAACCCATTTTAATTTTTTAGGTTGGATTTCCGTTTAGTTTGTGTTTTTTTCCCCCCCTTTTTAATTGTTTGTGTTTTCCTTTGGGTTTTGTAATTTTTTAAAATTAAATTTTTTGTATAAGGGGTTACTTTTTGTTTGGAAAATTTCTTTTTGAAAATTAAAAGTAAGAAAGAAAGACTGAAAACAAGGAAAAATTTAAAAAGAAAAATTTTATAAAAAATTTTATTTTCAAAAAACTTTTTTGTTTTTTATTTCCTTTTTTGGGGGGAAAACAGTTTTGCATTAAAATTCATTTTGTTTTCAAAAATTCCAAATTGTTAGCATTTGAAAATTTTTTTTTGGAAAAATACTTTCCTTGGATTTTATTCCCCTTTTTAAAAGTAAGCTTTTTTCTGTTTTTTTGGGGGAAAAATTTTAAATTCTGTATTTTTTTTACTTAATTACGGTTTTGTAAAACTTTAACATTATTTTATATCGCCTTTTTTTTATTCTTCCTTTGAGTTTGTTTGGTTTTTTACCCTGACGTTTATTATGGATGTTTTTGGTTTAAAAATATGTTAAAAAAGGGGGAACGTTGGGGTTTTTGATGGAGAGAAATTATAACTATTTTGCAACAATGCATAGATAGGGCAGAAAGGCTAAGACGGGGAAGCTGAAAAAAAATAGATACAGAGGGAAGCGGGAAAAAAAATTGACTAGAAAAGGGAAGAAAATGGGAAAAGGGAGGGAAGTGAAAAAAATTAGACTACAGAGGGAAGCTAAAGGAAAATAGACTACGAGGGAAGCTGAAGAAAAAAGTTTAAAAGGGGGAAGTAAATCGGGGAAAAAAAGACTACAGGGGAATTTGGGGGAAAGTGAAAAAAAAAAAGTTACAGAGGGAAGTGAAGCTGAAAAGAACGTCAATTTAAGTTGGGGACATTTTAAAAATTTTGGGGACTGGGGCTGTTTTTAAAAAGGAATTTCAGGCATAAAAGGAAAAACTCCCCCAGTTCCCCCAGTCGGTTCCGCACCCATGTTCAACCAAAAGCGGCTTTTTATATTCCAAATTTCCCGCCTTTTGGGGAAAAAAGGGAATATGACATAGATAGTTTTTTTTTCCGATTTGAAAGTAACGAAGGGTTTTGGGGGTTTGGGCCAAAGGAAAGTGGACTTTGTATATTGCGTCGTTTTTTTAAGGGTAGCGCTTTGCCCACTTTTACACTCACGGGCGCGAAACAAAATTTAACTTGGGATCAGTTTAAAAGGAAAAAATCCTCAAGAAATTTCAATGTTTGCTGTTTCGTTTTCACGAACGTTTCCGTTCTGTGCGCCCTGAAAAAGGGAAAAAAATCGTTTCCCTCTTTCTGATCCGCATGAGTCATTGTTTGGAAACGAAGGAAAAGATTTAAACTAAAAAGAACAAGACTTTTCAGTCCTTTCGAGAAACCCCCTTCCCTTGGAAAAAACTTTTCCAGGGCGTGGCAAAATTTGGCCACTTTCCTTTTAAAAAAAGGCCCAAATTTTAAAAAGTGGAGGAAATGTGTCAGTTTGGCCCGATCGTATTGTGTCCCCCTCACCCAGAAAAAGGGCGTGGGTAGGAAAGGAAAAAAATTTTTCCCTCTTTTAGTCTCATGCTCATGGGACTATCCCCTTGGACAGGGAAGTTACCCGGAAAGGAAATGTGGGGGTTTTTTTTTTTTTTTTTTGAAATCCCCAAGGAATATACCTATTTGGAACGGGGCGGGACTTTCCGCGGTTCGAGTGACTTTCGGGAATACCAGTAATCACCCCCGGAAAGACCCCTTACTCCTCAGCAAACGTTCCGAGGTCGGGACAGCGACCCCCACGTAGACCTTTTTTGGGGAAATTTGTGGACAGAAAAAGAAAATTCCCCAAAATAGTCGGCCCGCCCGTTTAGGGCAATGCGATGTTTCTTTTGTGATGGCCCGTTCAAACCTTTAAAAGAATTTTCCCTTTTTAGAAAAGGGGGGGATTTCAAAAAACCCGGCCCTTTTTCTCCCTGATTGTGAAAAAGGGTTGGGTTTTTACCCGATCAAACTGTTGATGGGGCTGGTGTTAGAAAAAAGGAGCCCTCAAAGGATTGCAGGCTTCGGTTTTGCGAGGAAAACCCGGGGGGCACCACTGCTTGGGGGTTCGGAAATCTTTCGGGGCTTCAAGGGCCCGTTTCTCAAAAAACGGCCCCAAAAATGGGAGGGTTTGGGGGGCAAAATTTTAAACGTTTCCCTTGGCCCAAAATTTCAGTCGACCCCACCGTTACTCCCGGGTTTTTTAAGCCTGTGTCATTGTTAAACCCGGGCTGCGACTTGATCTTTTGGGGAAATTTTCCCCGGTGTCGTACAGAAAATGGTTTGGGGCTGGAGGAAAACGTTTTTTTCCTTGTCTTGTGAGTACTAGAAACAAAAGTCATAGAAGGGGAAAAGGTACAAAGCCCCCTAAAAGTCTCAAAACTGGATGAACTCCCGAATTTCCCCCGATGATTTAAAAAAAATGCAGGGAAAAGGGCGGGGGACGCTGGGGACAATTTTTTCTGCTGCCCAAACAGAAAAACACTGGTAAAAAACGGACAAAAACCAAAGTAAATATGGGGCCCCTTTTCTTCTTAAAAGGGTGTACCTGGAAAAGGAAAAAGAAAGGTTGTGGGGTTCCCAAAAACCCCCTTTTGAGAAAAAAGTGCTGCCCCCGGTCTTTAAAGCTTTTTTCGCTGGTCCTGTGGGATCAAAAGAACAATAAAAAAAGAGTTCTTGATTCTTTTTTTTTGGCCCGGGGTTTTCACAAAAAGGAAAAATTTCGAAAAAACTGCCGCTCATGGGACATCTGCCCAAAAAAAAATTTTCGAAAAGGGGCGTCCCAAAGGGGAAACCTTTGCCAAAATTTCCCCTCATTTTTTGTTCCCCTTTGGGGGGTAGCTATTGATCTTGTTGGACCCCTACCCTTTTTTCTTGGGATATCGTATATCTTTTGGCTTTGGTGGAAAACGCAACAAAAGGGGATCCAAAAAGCCCAAATTTCCCCTGAAGAAGATTGATTCAGTATCTGTCGCTTTAAGCCTTTCCTTTCAAATTTTTTTCCCGAGTGGGTTTTTTCCCGACGAAATTCTCTCGGGTTTTTGGGAAACGCCCAAATTTTTTTTGATTTATGAGAGAAATTTACAGGGCTTTTTTGTCAATTCTTCCATTTTTAACCACGCCCATTTAAACCCCCAAACGAATGGCATGGTTTGAAAGGGTTTTAATGGAACGTTGAAGTCCTTTTTGAGAAAGGTTTTTCAAGGCAAGGCCCCCCGGGAAAGGGAAACGTTTTTATACCCCGGGTTTGCTTTTTGCATACGGGAAAGCCGAACGAAACGCTGGGGTTTTCACCGTTTGAGCTTTTTTTCGGGGCCTTTACCCAAGGGGACCTTTGGGTCTTTTGATGGGAAAAATGGACGGGAAAAGGGCGGACATACCTGCAGTTTAAAAATGTTTAAAAAATTCGTTTATTGGCTCCATAAAACGTTTGGGATGCATGGGAGCCCTTTTCAAAAAGTCAGCTGAAAAGGAAAAAAAAGATGTGTAAAAGGTTTTGGGAGACGAAGCAAAAGGCCCCGTTCCCTTTAGTGTAGGGGGTAAAAATTCTTGTGTACTTAAAAGATGAACATTAAAAAAGCTTCTGTTATGGGGGAAGGGTCCTTTTCAGGTGGTTTGAAAACTTTCTGCAGTAAATTATAAGATCAAATGGCAAACACTGAGAAGGTATTTCATGTGAACATGTTTAAGAAGTATGTTGGAAAAAGTACAAATGTTGCCCTCAACCGTCAGGGGGGGTGGATTTTTGTCCAAAGTCAAAAAATGATGTTTAAAATGACCCGGGCTTTTTTAGTGATGAATTTTTTAAACCCCAAAGTAACGTAAGGGGGAAGATCAAAAGGGTTTTGAAAACAGCAAAAGTTGGTTTTTAACATTTACCAGTGCGATGATTTTTGTACCCCTTCCTATTCTGTCTATCAAAAGGGGAAACCTATTTAGGTTTTGGTTTTTGTCGAATTTATTTGTCTAAAAGTTTAAAAAGAAAAAGTCAAAGACCCTTTTTTAAAGCTTTCAGGTGTGTTTACGGATACCCAGGTACAGTAACTGGTAAATTTAACCCATTGTTTTCAAATTTGAAACCAGTGCGAACCAGACCTTTTCCCCCCCCCCTTTGCAAAAAAAGGGTGGTTGAGGGAGAAATCAATTTTAATGTGGATTTTTAAAGGTTTTTAGAACCTTCTAAGATCCGTACAGTCACCGTTGGGATTGGTGGACAAAACCCGATGGATCGGTGGTTTTGCATCGATTAAGAAAAAATAAAATAAGATTTAATTTTGTTCGTTTCCGGGCCCTTTCCCCGAAAATTGAAGAATTCTGTGTTTAGCTCTCAGAAAGGGAAAATATTTTGTGAAAAATATAATTGACTAAAGGGGAAATTTCCCGTTTACTGTTGAACCCGTGCCCGGAACCAAATTTAAAGGCAGTTTGTTGTCACCCTGCGTGAATATTAGGGCAAAAGGGAATGTCTTTCAAGGGGAAAGGGGTTTTCCCGTTTTTTTTCTTTTTAATGATTTCGGTATGTCACTTTTGCCGGGGCTTTTTATGTTTTCTGACGATTTAAAACCCAAATGGTATTTATGCATAATTTGTTATTGAAGTGACTATATGTTTTGCAAGCAAACCAAATACTTTTATGTTGATGGAATTTCATATTTTTTTTTTTGGGTAAAAAACAATGGGGAAAAAAAAAATACATTTTTGTTTTATTTGCTTTTGAAAATGAAAAATTTTTTGTTTGGTGAAGAGCAAATACCCCTTTGGAAAAAGGGTTTTACACATGTTTTGTTGTGCAATGAGACAAAAAAATTGTTTTCATTTTTTCATTGTCAAAAAAATGGGGGGAAGAAAGTGACCTTTTTTTAAAGGACTATAAAAACTACATGTGGGAAAAAGGGAAAAAATTTTTTTTAAACTTTTGTTTTTTTTGTTTACATGTCTATTTAGGAAAACTTTTGCACTTGGAAATATTTCATTTTCATGGGGGGTTTTGAAACATATGATGTGAACAAAGTTTAAGGGGAAAAAGTGATTCACATCTTTAATGGGATGAAAAAAATTTGTAATTTGAAAATTTGGGATTATCCCCAATTGTTTTATCCCAAAGTTTAAATTTGTGAAATTTTTTTTGGTGAAGTATGGTTTATCAATTTTATTTTTTTTTTTTTTAAAAAAAGACGAAAGTTTGAAAAAATTTTATTTATGGTGGATCATGATGATTGATTCTATACGTTGATTATTAATTTGGTGAATCATGTGTGATGGTTACACATTTTGAGATTCATGGCTGAAGATGTGTTTAAGTGAGTGTATATCCTTTAAAAATTTTCTGGAGAAAATTTTTTCATCCCAGGATGGGGGGTGTCATGTGACGTAGCCTCACATCAAGGCATGTGACGCTCCATCACATGTAGTTAGTGATATGAATCATTTCCCGTGCCACAATTAAAGAAGAATTATTCATATGGCTTGACTAGTGTAGCGGGCGTCCCCAAAATAATTGTGAGTATGACTCATTCAAGAAACGAATGTGGTCATTGGGTGAAAGTGACACTGAGTGAGAGTTTAACAAGGGCTGGTAAGGTAAGGTGCTGGTCATGTGTTTTGAACACTGAGTATGCACTCACTAGGAGAAGGGAGGAAAGAGTCAGTTTTAACCCAGCAGATGGCCTAGAGACTCGAACCTGTCAGGACGGTGGTCCTCTTTGCTGACCAGTCATTACCAGGTGAGCGATTAGATAGTTGGGAAGCTACGGGGGAAAACTTAAAGAAGGAGAAGAATTCATATGTTGAATGAGAAGCAGGTTACTTACACGAACCTTATTCGTGTTTCAGCCCTTCACACTTTTAACCCTTCGCCCTTCACCCTTCACCTTTCACCCCGTGAGGTGGTTGAGATGGCCATGGTGTGAGGAACATTACCGGTAGTTCAGCCCCAGCAAGTTCCAACTCCAGGGAGAGGAGTTGAAGCTCGTCATTTCGCAAGAGACAGAGGAAGTCGCGGAAGAGAAGACGAGACTCGTATCTCCAGGACAAGAGAGTTCGGGGGGGGCAGTATATTGTCTCAGAGAGAGGAGACAGGGAATTGAGAAAGCGGAGAAGCTTTTACTTGAGGCAGGCAGGTCCTCAGTGATTACGGGAGTTATGTTATTCTCCTGGTCTGGAATTTTGGGATAACGGAATGTGAAGGCCATAGCTTTATAGAAGCGGAACTGGTTTTTTTATCTCTCAGTTGTAAAGAGAGATACAAGTGTGAAGATTATTTTATCTCTCAGTGTAAAGAGAGATACAAGTGTGAAGACTATTTTTCTCTCAATGTAAAGAGAGAATACATGTGTGAAGATTGATTTGTCTCTCGGTGTGAGGAGAGATCATGTGTTGCGGATTTATTTGTCTCTCAGTGCGGAGAGAGATACAGGTGTAAATTTTGTTTACAAGTTGTTGTTGTGATTAGTAAAGTGTTTTCCCTGAAGGAGAGGGGGAGAGAGAAAAACATTCGGTAGTGCTCCTTTTGGGTGATTGGAAAGATTGCGTGTGCGTATGGAGTAAATGCTGTCATGAATGCGGGTATGCAAGAGTGACAGTGTGACAGTAATAAATGGCAAGCCTGATCATTGTATTCGGGTCGCGGCCTTTTACCTCACAACACTTTGATGAAATAAGAAAGTTGTTCGCTGGGGGTAGGCAAAGAGATCCTGCAGTCGATCGAGTATGTAAAAACTTCGCCTTTATGATGTAAGACTCGAAGACTACTTGATAAGTAAATATGGGCTGTGGCTGAATTTTAGATCTACATTGCAACAGATGTTTGGAAGTGGAGAAAGGATAGGACAAGATGGTATACAAATAAATATTCGCAAGAAAGCAGACGGAACGCCCCTATACAAATGCATGTTTTTATGGTTTTGATGCACAGTTAAACATTGAAGAAACAGTTAAAAGACGCGGCTTATTAAAATGTAGAAGAAATATTCTAATAAAAACAGATTGGATAGTTTGAAGTTTCTACCAAAGATCCGCACTGTTTCTTATCTGTTGGATTACTGGGTGTGGGGAAAACTGTATTCGTACTTGATTGTTACAAACAATATACAGGTTTCATTACGAGTACATTGTTATATTCTGCACAACCATTAAGCACAACAAGTCTTACAAAGAAAGGAAGTTTATTTGGACAGACGATAATATATTTTTAGTTGATCCTAGAGACAAACTGAGCGACTGTTTAGAACATTACTATAGACTATTTGAGGGAACTGAAAACACTGTTTATATTGATGACTGTTCAGCTGAACGAGACATTGTTTAAAAAAAGAAAAGCCTGTGAAAGCTGGCCTTTAGTGGCCGCCACGCCTTAGTTTCTGTGTGGCTCTTAAATCAAAAATACAATGCTGTCTAAAAGACTTTCGATCGCAGTTAAAATCGGTTGTATTATTTACACAAGGACAAAGATAGTTTTGAAGAATGTTTAAGGTAATTATATAATAAGGGACAAAGAAGCTTAAAAAAAAAAGACAGTGTAGAACATCTAAGCCCTAAGCATAGCTTACTGCTGACCCCCCAGTTCAATACGCTTGTTTATTGTAGATTGTTTATTGTAGATTGTTTATTTAATTATTTATATATTAAAAAAAAGAATGTTCGTGGGCCAGAACCCAAAAGCGGAGCTAGCTCCTAAATCACTGCAGAGAGTTAAAAGACCAGCAACAACTGATGTGATCTAATAGGAGTGCCAGGAAATGTTTATGGATTTGTGTACACAGTGACGGGGGTTTACAAAGCGAACAAGAAATTGAAGACAAAAAACGACGCAGCACCTACCTAGAAGAGAAAGAAATTTAAGGGCAAACGATTTTGGCAAATATGAATACAGACTTCATAAAAGAGAATGCTGGCGTTGCTTCCTGAAATGCTTGGAATTTAAAGTTTGAACTACGAGCCCTAATTTAACTATGATAAAAAAAACAATTTTAGAAAGGCTTTGAATGCGGGCCCCTTTTGTTAGCCTAGTGTCCAGGAACACAACGAAAAAAGTTGAAAATAACTAGGCAGGGTTCGATATAAAACTACAGAGGAAAGAGTCCTTAGCGAAGTAGGGGGCGACCTGTTGGTTTAGATACCCAATCTACAGGGACTACTAGGAAAAGATGATGGGTTTTTCGCTTTTTATACTCCGGGGGGAGGAGATACTAGTTTGCCAACAACGTTAATCGAGGGTACCAAAAAAAGCTGAAACTGGTGTCCCTTGACTCAGTATTGCATTACTAAAAACGGGTGAAATAAACACCTTTGTATCATCTGACAAGGTTACTGTGATGGTTGACAAAGACAAACTAACAGTACTCGACTTTATTTTCATTAAGTATGTTGATTTTATTGCGTTTTACTCTGTTAAAAAGTGCTGCCAGAGGGATTAATAAAAAGAATTAAACTTAAAATAACCCTTTTTTTAAAAATGGAGGTTCAACAGTTTAGGTTTAAAGCAAATAACTGAACTTCAAAAGGAAATAGAAATCGACTTGGATAAGTATAGAGTTCTAGAAAAAAATATTCTAAAGCTTTAAATACTCTTTCTTATGTTAGTTACTGGTCATCAGCTGTAGCTAGCGTAGTGCTGGTCTAATGTTGCTCTTTTAACCACTGGGGCTGGGGCGCCAGCCTCTTTAGCATTGGGGGTCTTGGGTTAGGTTTAGGTGCCGTGTCTATGATTGTAAGTGCTGTTTTAAAAAATTAACTCCTAAATTACAAAAGCACACTGCCATTGTTGCCCTAGCATCAGCAAAACTTTGTTCATTAAGATTAAGAATAAGGAAATCATTACAGGATGAAAACATTACAGATGAAGAATTTCAGAAGCTTATGGCTGACGGTGAGGATTACAGACGACAAAAAAATTGAACTTCAAAAGGAGTGGAGAAAGACTTTTACTTCACGACAGGTAGACACTGATGCAATTAAACAAAACATTGAAAACAAACACATGATCGGTTAAACCCAAAATATGCAAAAAAAAATAGGCAAAGAAAAATAAGTTTAGCAAAAAATAAATACTATTTTTTTGTTAGCCTACTGTGTTTGGCGGGACAACTTGCAGCTCTTCACGAACAAAAGGGTCTTTAGGGGCGGGCTTTTTAGACGAGAGAGTCTCTCTTAAATAAAATACGGGAGGGTTTGTTTTCATGTTTCTTTCAACTTCATATACATCTACACTCCATATGGGATCTGTAGCTCTAATTCTAACTCACCTTCTGCCTCTCCAGGAGCATTTCAAGTATCTTACTTTTAGTCCAACGGCAAGAGTTTTTGATTACTTGGATGTCTTCATAACGCTAATTTGTTTTAATTTGATTGCGTTCACGGGCTTAAGGCCTGTTGCTTTAAATTCTTCTTGTTCATGGCGCGTAAGCCCGCTGGCATCTTTCCCAACCATTCTGTGTTACGCGTTCTATCCATAATTTCTCTGTGATATTGTAGGTAAACAGACGTTTCAGCTAGATTCTTATTAAAGTTTTCCACTAGGGCTTGTGATCGATGGTTGCCTGGGATCCCTCTCTTAACTGTAACATGATGTTTTAAAAACAGCTGGTTTACAGAGCCTTTAAACTCTTTTCCATCATCAACCTGGATCATCACTAGGATACTTTAATGGGCCTCGCATGTATATTTGTTGTAAAGCCACAGCCACAGCAGTTGAGCTTTTATCTGTTAAAGGTTTCAGCGTCTTTGTATCTTGAAGCCATGTCAACAACTGTCAGAGCATACTTAAACTTTTTTTCTTCTAACTTTGTCATGTGGAAGATACAACAAGTCCATCTGGTGGGTGTCATTAGGAACTGAATTAACAAATCTAAAGGGCTTATTTTCTTTTTGGAGCAGGCAGATATATTTGCCAAATCGCCTGTTTTGAAAGCCAGTCTTTCGCATCTGATTCAGACACTCTAGCAGCTTACTTAGTTTTTCAATAGCAGTCATTTCCTTTCAATACCCTTTGGGGGAATAAATAATTTTTGTACTTGTCCATAAGAAGGACTGTATTTTAATTGTATTTTAATATTTTTTAGATTGTTTGTGCAAGAATATAGATTGCTACCCATAGCACCCACAATAAAACCAATTTCTGCACTTTCTGTTCTTCTGATGGTTCGTAAAAGTCGGACAGTTCTGGAGGTGGCGATGTTAGAAACTTCTTTCCTGTCACTAAGTAATACTCATTCATTGCCTCATCAACGTCTGTAAATGTGTGCTCTGCATGACCCTGTTCCCTTAACTTTTTATTAATAAAGTCTAAGTGGGCATCCTCCTTTCTCGTAAGCGTCTCTTGCTTTAGCTAAATCTTCCATCGCCTTGTTATGACGTTCTCTTTCTTCATCGGACCGCAATTTACTAAACATATAATTGCTTCCAGAGAAGGCCAAGGCATTTACAATAGCTCCTCCTACCATCATAACTACTCCCGCCATCTTTTTATAAATCAATATTTTCTAGATTAATCTTTCCATGAGCTAATATTTTCTGGGATAATCCCCTGTGTAACAAGAAAGTCTTTTGACGCAATCCCTGCAGTGATTACGACTATAACCTTAACAACGTCCTCAATGTCTAACCTTCCTAGATCCGCCAGCTTCATTTTAAACATGTTTTTGCTAGCACGCTATAGCCTATACTAAGACCGCTAATTACAGCAGAGTGGTAAATCGTATTGATAATCTTTTTTTCACTCATCTTTTTATTAACTAAAAAAATAATTAATATAATCATAATACGAAAGGCTGTCTATGTGCTTTTTAATCAAATAATCTTTTGTTGTTAAAGCTAAAAATAAGGTTGCAACTAGTTTTGGCGAATCTTCTATCTTTCCCATGTTGGGCGGTTTTATTCCTAACAAACATTTTGCAAGGGTTGAATAAACTATAACACCAACGATAGGCACTGCATAATTAACCAACGTTAAACTCATGGTTTTAAAAGTATTATATTATTTTTTATTGCTTTTTAAAATGGATTGTGACTATTAAAGTGTGAGGAGCAAGCAGACTACTCAGCAGACAACTGCCATAAAGAAAGATTATACTCTCTGGCTGCGTGTGGGAAAACTAAACAGTATTTAGGCGTTGAACTAAGTATTGAACAGATTCAACAACTATCTACTTCAGACGTTGAGAAGTATTATTCTAGGTACGAAGCACAGCTAGGGTCGAAAATGGTTAGATCGGTGGGGCAGACAATGATTAGTCTATATGCTAAGTTAGTAAGTAAGATGGCGCCAGTTGATTCAGAAGAAGATTAAAATACGACTATCACAAGATCCGGTTTTAAACAAGTCCCTAGAAACTCTTGCATGTGACATGTATTACAGATTTGGGACTATGCTATGTCCATTCATCATGGGATAATTACTTTTAATCATATTAATTTTGATTATATTAAATTTAATCGCAATAAAAAAATGAGCGATCAGGAGAAGAAGACGCCGCAGGACAGTCCGCAGGACCCTCGGCAGGAGCAGAATGTACCACAAGTGAATGTACCACAAGTGAGTAATGTTACTAAGCCTAAAAATCCTGGACGTGTTGAGGCTGGGCATAAACTAGATGAATGGAACAGACTGAGAAAAGCAAACCAATCAACAAAACAAAAATTGTTAGATAGTAATACAACATCGCCGCCAGCCCCAACATCCCAGTTAACAACAACACAATCGCAAACAAACGATAAGATGTATTATTATGTATTTGCTGCTGTTGTTGTTGGTGGGGAAGTTTTAGCATACAAATGTCTAACGCCATACTTAGCAGCAAAGTTACAAACCCCCACAAAGCAGTAAAAGAAGAAGAACCAGCTTCTGCAAAAAAAGCGCAACCTCCTGATGTAGACCCATTTTCTATGGAATAGTTTTTAAGAACTAGATAAAGTACAAGTTAGAACTAGATAAAGTACAAGTTAAGAACTAAATAAAGTACAAGTTAAGTTAGTTATAGAAAGTACTTTTTAAGTTAAGTGCAAGTAAATACAAGTTAAGTGCAAAAAATAAGCTCTTAAGTTAAGTACTAGTTAGGTTCTTAAGTTAAGTTCTTGTTAGGTTCTTAAATAAGTTCTTGTTAGGATCTTAAATAAGTTATTGTTAGGTTCTTAAGTTAAGTACAAGTTAATCTTTTAAAGTTCTCCAATGTCCTACAGCATATGAAAACTCAGGATTGACGTAAGTTCTCTTGTTATTGTTAGAGACTAGTGATTTCTTATTAACAGCAGTTGTGTTTACTTGATGAAGAGTAGAGCGCAGATTAACATTTGTGTGATGAAATACTTTGTTTTCAAGAGAGCTTGCTTGTAGTTGTCGTGAAATATTTTTTTTTTTGACAACTTCTTTACTTATGCCCTTAGCTTTTTTCATTACAGAAGTCTGGCAAGCAACGCTATACATCTTTGACCGCAAACCAACATATTCTTTTATAACTGTCCCATTAAGTTCATCCTTCATCTTTCCAATCACTTCTTGTTTGCAGTTGAATGTAAAGGACTGTCTTTTGGATAGTCGCATGTGTCGTACCACCCATCAGTTCCTTTAGCCACTTCTGTTTCTAAATCCTTATAGAAGTCTTCTGTGGGGACGTCTAGAATAAAAGAGTCAGTGTCTGTGTAAAGTACTCTTGCTTCTGGGTACAGTGGTTTAAAGTAGTCGTACAGAAATTCTAACATCAATAACTTTGACAACTCTAATACAGTAAAGCCGATAAACACCGGCTTGTCCAACTTAACATCCTTTTTCTTCCTCATAATGCCAACCAAGCTGTCGTTAAATCTTCTAAAGTCTTGATAGTTGGGTTTAGAGGCAAACTTAATTGCTTGGTTTTCTTTTGTAACTAATTTCACATCTTTACGTTTGTGCGGATTTTCCATGGTTTTGCCAAAACAGCTGTTGTTTATCAGTTTAAAGAAGTCTTTTTCTGAAGCATCAGTGGCTTGGGTTCTAAGATCAGTATTCTTCTTGATGTATGGTCTCATAAAAGGCTCTTGATCACAGATAATTATTCTGTGAACAGCTGTCAGTTTCAGTCCGTGTCTTAAGTAAAACTTTAGGAGTCTGTGATGACACACGTACTTAGTTTTGTTGCGAAGATTGGGAACAAGTTTAGGCGGTTCGATAGGACTCATCTTTAATCTTTCTGCGGCTAGGGGGTAATCGTTGTGGAGATCGTGTAGTTCTTTAGGATATTCTAAGTCTACTTCCAAGATTAGTCCTGCTGGATTATCAGGCGGAAGCTGTGACAACATGCCCAGCACAGTGTTAACATCATGAGGTCCTTTTATCATTTTAAAGTTTCTCAGCGGAAGCGGTTGACTCATGGCCTATCCATACAGATTGTTAGCGTCTAAGTACATTAAATAGTTGGATGGTTTAGTTGGGTCATAATCGTCTAAATATTTGTTGTTAGCTTTGCAATAAGGATGTGAGGCCATGCTAATACCTCCCCTCAGCCCATCTTCAATCATCTGAAGTGTGGGTAGATCAGATATTAAGTCAATCTGGATGTTTGTAGACTTTAAGAATGCATCCCAAGAAAGGCCTGGGGCAGAGATGTAATGCGATGAGTCTAAGCTGTAATGTTTCATGCATGTAGATCTGTAATTTTGAAAGACGTCTGCCAATAAACACACGTCAGCCATCAAGTAATGATCATGATAGTCGCCCATTGTTTCACAGTGTAATTCTGTCCAGGCTTTCTGTGCGTATTCATAGTCAGCATCAGTTATGTCTTTACCTCTAAGCTTAGAAAAGAAAGCACCTTTAGGAGGAAGTGATTCTTCATCAAACCTTTCCCACGAGTCCATGTATTCATAAGGGTAAACACCTTTACGCACTAAAGATGGATCAAAGTATTGTTCAGTGATTGGAAAGTCTTGTAGCGATCCTGCTAACTTATCTAAACTCCCCATCAGATGTTGGGCAGAGTCATAAAAAAGGATAAACAGTCAAGAGTAAAAGTCATATACTTTTCTGAAGACTGTGCAATGCAGGTAACCCTCTTATATTCAGAAGTCACTGCTTGCATGATAAAATGAGAATCGTAGCCCCGTAAGTTATGAAAAAAGATAGGCAGTTTCCATTTTCTGGGGTCAACCTTAAGTTGAAGATTACAATTGTTGTGCGCAGCGCCCCTGAATTTGCCAGTAATGTGATCGTGGTCTCTTACTGCGTCCCTAATAATTCTCTGTTACATATCCAACAGTGTGTAGATGAGTCATAACGTTCTTGATCTTCAGGAGTCATAACAATGTCTGAAAGATTTAGTTGGTTGGATAACTGATTGCGAAGTTGTTTCATCTGCTCTAAAAATCTACTAGCTGCGTTGGGGCCTCTGTAAATCTCTGGACGTGTGTGTTGGCCGTCTGACCTAACAACAATAAACGCATAAGAACAGATCTGATGGTGGGTTAATAAGGTTGTTTTTTGTTCTTGCTGTTGTGGGCCATAGTACTGTGGAAAGATTGATTCAAACCCCAAAAAAACCCCAGTAGGGGGCTAAATTTTCTTTTTGTTTAAAATTTTTAAAACTAACTTAAAAACCCGGTTTAGGTGTAAGGATTTTTGGTTTTAAACAGCAACAAATTTTTTAAACCCCAACAAACTTTAATGTTTAGCAGCTTCTTCTTAGAAAAAATTTTCCTGACAAACCCTTCAACAAAATCTTTTTTAGAAAGGTTCTTGGATTTTACCCCCCTAATTCTGCTTATTTTTTCGGATTAATACATAATGACTCTTTGTACTAACTTAAACAGGATCAAGCCCTACATGCTTTCAAGTGGATCACCAAAATAGCAGGGTGGGAGAAACCCCTTAGGGGCACTAGTTTAAAGTTTCAAACAGCCCCAATTTTGGCATACGTTTCCCAGGGTTTGGTTTGTTTTCCTTCAAACGGGAAAATAAACTTTCTATACTCATTTGGAAATTTTTAAAATTTTCCCAAAAATTTAAAGTTCTTTTTTGTATGCTTCAAATTAGAAACCTTTTTTGAAATAAATTTTTGACGGGGAAGTTGCGCAAAAAACACCCACATAAAACACAGGGGTTGTCAAAATTATGTAGTTTAAGACTGCCCTTTTTAAAACAAAAACCCTCTTTTGGGGAAAAGGAATGAAAAGTTTTTTGCCGACAAATAGGTAGAATTTTTGTTTGTTTTAAATCTTTTTTCCCAAAGGACTGCCCCCTTCAGCCCCAACCAAACCCCCTTAAAATTTTGGCCTCCTCACTTGCAGGGTTTTAAACGTGTAACATGTGTCGGGCCCACCCCAGATTTTAAAGTCTGATAGCTGATTACTTCTTCTCCTTGTTAAACCCGACGGGCATTTTAATTTAATCATCACGTTATAAAACCCAATCAAACGGCCAAAAAGAAATTTTTTAAATGGGGGCTCCATCTGAAAAAAAAAGGAACTCGGGGAATTTTTAGAAAATAGCAGGGTTGCTCCCTTTTCGGGAAGTTTGTGGGGTTAATAATATCCTTTTCTCCCTTCGCTAAACATTTTGCCTAATTTTTTGTCACGCCCCCAAATATTTTTTCCCATCGTTAAAATTTCCGTCCTCGAATTTACTTTGGGGTCCCCTTTTTTAAAGCCACAATTTTTTAAACGAAAAATTAAAAAAAAAAAAGTAAATAAAAGTAAGTAACCCGGACTTTTTAAAATTTGGGGCCCATTCTTGAAAAAACAAAAAAAAAAAAAAAAAAAAAATAAAAAAAAAGAAAAAAAAAAAATTTAAAAAGGCCAAAAAAAACAAATAAACCGGCCCTCTAAAAAAAAATTAAAAAAAAAAATTTGCTTTTTTTCCGGGAAATCAAAAAAAAAAACATTTTTCCAAATGTAAATTTTAAAATCCCGCTTTTTTTGATTGCTTCTTTAAAACCCTTTTTTCCTATGATTTTTTAAATTACATTGTCAAGTCATTCTAAACCCCCAAATTCACAAAATCAAGTTTAAAATTTCATTTTTTTCGTCAAATAGTTCATTAAATTCAAAAAAATCGATTCACGGAGTTCGCACCCAAATTTTTTAAATCTAAAATAAATAAAAAAAAAAAAAGGAAAAATTATAGCCCTTTTCTAATCGAAAAAAACCTGATTTTAATTAAAGCGAATAGCTATCCTTCGGGGTTTGGAAAAACAGCAGTTTAAACATCTTCAGGAGCCATATAATCAAAAAAAATTTGGCAAACATTTTACAACTGGTTGGGGCCAAGAATCTGGTTATTTTACTGATGGCCTGCTTCACGCTTTTCTCGCATTTCTATGTGATTAAAAAGATCAGTAATTAATTCTTCAAACCTGCTCTTTAACTGATCTTTATCACCCTCCCACTCACAATCCAGCTTTATCTCCAACTCCATAAATATATTACTAAGCTCTCTATATATCTTCAGGCTTCATTTTTTTAAACCACAATAAAACGACATTTAAAAATTAATTAATTCTGTAAACCCTTAATTTTTATAGTATAGGGAGAGAATGTAAATATGTTTTGTTCACGATCACCAAATCTTATCTAGCACGTAAGCCCCCATTTTAATGTGCAAAATATGTCGATTTTTAGAGGTTTTTGGATGTTAATTTTTTTGTGAAACAGGTGTTAATATTGGCCAAAACTGATATGTGATGGACGTGATTTGTATGTGAAAAGGGGGGCTTTCATACAAAATAAGATGGGTGGTCTTGAACGAACATATTTACATTCTCTACTGGCTGCAGCACCTGATTGATGTAACGTGCTGCATTCACCCCTCCTCCCCGACCTCGCTGCAGCTGAAAAAAAAAAACAGGGCTACAAGCTGTTGACCGTACAGGCCACCCCACATCATGACTGATGGTCCACCCCAAAAATTGTGTTCCTTGATGTGACGGGCATTAAAGCGCTCACCCCGTGGTCTCCAGACCCGATCATTGTTATCAACCTTGTCAACGCAGACTCGGCATTCGTCACTGAACAGCACTTCATTCCATTCTGCTGCCCAGTTCGCGTGTTGACTGGCCCAGTTCTGCCGATGGAGTCTGTGGTAGAACTATAAAATACCGGTTTCTAACTCACCCGTTCGAAACTAACGTTTCGAACGGCCGACCTAGAACCGGTATTTTATAGTTCTCTGACAAGTAAGACTTCAACAATGAATTAAAAATGATAACCAAAAACACATTCTCTTTCAATAACCAAAAAAATAACGATTTATCTACAAACATTACATGCTGTGTAGGGTTATCGTTTTCAATACTAATTTACTAAACTTTTCAGATTTCAGTTTTTGCTTAATCCTGTGTTTTTCCTGATCATTTTCAATAACATCATTTTCACGCATACATTCATCAAATGCGTCTCTGTCTTTCATGTGAAATAAAACTACAGTCTTTAACTGTTCTCTAAAGTCTTTTAAAACCGAGTTATATTTTTGACATAAAATCCACGCACTTATTCCAGCATGTCTTCCGCTGAAAGCCAGTTTCGACAAGGTTTTTCTTTTTTTAACTATGTCTCTTTCTGCTGAACAGTCATCTATAATAAAATAGTGTTTGCGTTCCCTCAAACAGTCTATAAAAGTGTTCTAAAACACTCACTCAGTTTATTGCTAGGATCAACTAAAAATAGTTATCATCTATCCATATAAACCTTCTATCGTGATATGCTTTGTTCCATTTAAGTGTTGGGCAGAAAATCACAATGTGATCAAAATTATAACGATAAACTGTTTGTAACAGGTCGAGGATAAATATTGTTTTCCCACAACCAGTCTGTCCACAAATTAATGAACAATGAGGGGTTTTTGTCATAAAGTTTAACTGCTCCATAGTTTTATAACAGAATTTAATCTAATCCAGTTATTATGTTTATCATACTCTCTGTCAGAACTTGTTCAGTATAATAAAATCCTATAAGGTCTAAATGTGTAAGATTAATCCAATTTAGTCCTGTAAGATCGTTTCTATTTAGACTAATATTAATTTTGTCGCTGGTTGTTATGACCTTAACATCCTCACCATTGTGAAGAACAACGACAGTGACTTTAAGTTTTTCAACGTCTAAGTTTTGCCAGCTAATAAGAATTCCTTTCATAAGATTGTCACTGACTCCCGAAGCTCCATTTCTTGCCATATCTTTTAAGACAGAAATTTCAAATATCATTGTGAACGTGTCTCCTAATTTTGTGCGTGGAATGAACTGTAATTTTGTTGAAGCTTCCTTTTAAAACCGTTTCTCTTCTGTGGAGGCTGTACTGTTTGTTCCCATACGGCTTTATTTCGATCTCTTTCCGACTATTGTCCTCTGGCATAAGACTTATATGTAAGGACCAGAGTTCAAAGCTTTTCTGAAACTTTTTTGACGGTCAAAAAAATGTAAATGGGCTTAAGAATTCAAATTTTATGTCCCATTCTAAATATGGTTCTAAGTGCCATTTGTTGTCAGTTCTCCGAACTATTTTATATTCATACTGCCCTGCATTATTTGCTTCTAGATTGCGCAGCTGTTCTAGTTTAGGAAACTTTTTGTTGTCGCCAACCTCTTTGCGTTTGTAATAACCATCTTTAGTGTACTCAAAACCATACAAAGCGCCTATCTCGCCGTTCTGTTCAAAGTCCTCAGTGTCTGCAAGGTCTTTTAATTCTAAAGTTATACACATCACAGGCGCTAATGTAACTCCTGATTCTTCTGGCCCACGTGACATTATTTTTAGTACAACTTATTATTTTATTTCCAAAACAATGTGCAGGTTATCACATTTTACGACTTTCCCTGTTTTGTCTGTGATCTTTATATTAAATGATCTGACCCTCCCACAAGCTAATTTTTTAAACTGTAAATTAGGGAATTGTATAATTTCATAATCACAATATGCAGCTTTCCCGACGGAAGAGCTCTGAAAACAGTTGAGGGCTTTCCATCATATAAGTTTTCATCAGTGCTCAGCTCATCTAAATGAACATAGAGTAATGAATGTAATGCAAGATCGAGCGGATTTTCTCCCTCATAAGTAGTTTTGTCTGGTGTAACTCTAAAACTATGAATGTCCTGATTGTCAGTTGCAAAGCCCAACATTTTAGCTAGCTCCCATCAAAATAGTAACCTACTTCTTCTTCTTCAGGTTTGAATGATAACATTGTTTTCAGATTCGCATTGTTAAGTTTGAGAGTGATGTCAAAGTTACTCATTGCTTCTTTTAGTGAGCAAAACCCATAATAACCATCAGGTATTGTTAACTGGCTAACTAAGTTTCCTCCATCATCAATTTTTTTAATCGTATTATTATTCAAGGATTTACTTATATTAAACCATACGACTTTGTAAAATATTTCATGAAGTGCGACATTTTGGTTCCGCAATCGTTCTTAACAGCATGTTCTAAAAATGAAGGACGGTCTTGGGTTGTTATTATTACAAACATTTTTTAAACGAAATAAAAATGAGTGCGTTCAAATATACTGGCGCAAAATATTCTGTTGGGCCGCACTACAATCTTAAAATATAACAACTGCACCCTCGACATTTCTGTGACTCAGTCTGACACCTTTCAAGTAAAGGTGAGTACTCCATTGGACAAATATCTTAACCCCCCTATTAAAAAGACTACATCGCAAAAGTGTGGTTTAGTCATCCGATGCAGTTTTATCAGAACCAGTTAAACTTTGCTGTGTTTTGTGCAACAACCGGGTGTGGAGTGTCGTATGCTGATCATTTAATCATCCTGATCCTTTGGTGAGGTCAGTGTACAGATTTCATTTTTATTACACCTTCAGACGTATTTTGACTGAACTGCAAGCACCATTACCAAATGACAAACCGTTTAATCCATTCAGCAACAGAATAGACATGAAGCTTTTGAAAGGATCTGTAACGAATTCAATATTAATGTTAAGGAAGACTTTAGACAAAAGTTGGATCTTAATCATGGCTTAGGCACCCCTTATTTTTTGGGGCGTGCACAGAAAGTATAACTATGACTGGAATCCTCCTTACACATCTTTCTCTTCAGGCACAGGTGTTCACCTCGGGGTCCATAGAGCAAGAGCATAAAACAGCATGGACAACATTTATCTTAGACACTTCTAAGGGCCTAACTAAAGCAGGAATAGAACGAATAAACGACTCTGTTCGTACTTACGTTTGGTGTTTGCTAGGTTCGCAAGCACAAACGAGATCGAGCATAACTGATCCTTCTACTGTTTTGATGCACAAAAACAATACTTAGCAAATTTAGAGGACGTCATTAATTCTACAGTTGATTTACCTTCAAGCATAAAAAGGTACCAAAATGTTTTACAATACGCAAGATCAAAAGTAGACTTTGCTGTTGGCGCTGGTTTATACATGCTGCCTTCTGACCTTAGACTCCAGATAGGCACAATAATAAACTACAACAATGAAATCCTTGTGGCAGGCAATGAACAGAAGGTCGGAAAAAAACGACATAAATTCTGAGCCAGTAATATTACAAACAATAAAAAACAAGATGACCCCCCAAGATTAAGTCATCCATCCCCGAGGTCCAAAGCCCAAAGACTGTTGAAGTCAAAAAAAATAATGACCATGAATATGAAAAGACAGCACTTGTTGTTGGATTAACTGGCCTAGGATTACTCCTTCTTTATCTTACTAAAGAGTAACCGACTATTAAGACAACTAATGCCATAAGTGCTCAGCCATAAAGCCAACTACTTTGCTTGCAGTAGATAAAAGCCAGCTAACGACACCCCCTAATATACCAGGTAAAGAGTCTATAGCTTTACCGGGTAATTTTTTTAATAAACCCACAAGATGATCAAGCTGTTTTTTTACCCATGATTTATCAGGCGGTGATGGAGGCGCTGGTGGTGGAGGCGCTGGACTTTGACCACCGCCACCTGTAATAGCCATCACCAGTGTACTTATTGCAAATCCTAAGGCTGTTATAACGCTTGCTTATGTGACTCCCTGCTCTCTAAACAGTGTTCTTATTCGTTCTGCTAGCGTCGTGTCTTCATGTAAAATTTTTTCGATAGTTTCTCTTATTCTGTTCACTTGAGTTCGTAATTCTTTTCGGTTAGTATACAACACATCTAGTCTTGCTAATCTTTCTAGATTAAGTTCATGTAGTCTTTGTTCTATTCTTTTTTTAACATCACGCCCTAAGTTGGCGTCGTCAGCATCAGCAAGTTTTTCTTTTTCTTTTTCTATACGCTCCTTTAGTTCACTCAGTTTTGCTAAATTGTTTATTAATTCCCCTTGGAAGGTTCTTAAAGTGCGATCAAGGGCTTCTAATTCTCTTATAGGCTTTTATTTCTTGCGTGGGCAGCGGCGGATCATGTATAGTTTTTAATGCTGTTTCTTCTTCTTCAGTGGTTTCTGCTTCTATTGCATTTATTATTTTGACTGTTGTTAGACTTAAATCTTTAAGTTCCATGTTTTGTATTTGGTTATCTGTTGGAGTTCTTGCAGTGTGTTTTGAAGTTTAGCAACTGCCTCCCTATCTAATTTTGGTTTAGTAAAGCCAAGGCGATTCCGCTCGCTTGCACTGAGCTTTTGATTAATTGTACCCATGCCTACAAACCTTGATGGGTCTCGTTTAAACGTAAGCGGAACACGTTCTCCTTTGTCGTTTTTCACATACAAATGTTTATCTTCTAGTTCAAAATCATCAGGGTATATAGTTTCGGGAGGTTCTAGTCCTAAACTTTGGTATAATGATCTAACCTTACTTTCTGTTAATTCACGCCTTTGCCGCCCTTCTACTAATTCATCATGCAATGAGAGCGCTGTGCGATGCTGCTCCCAAGGGGAATCACTCATGTCGTCTCCAGGATCAGGAACATCCTAATCTTCAATGCCTGCCATGTTTTTTAAATAATTAACTTTTTATTTTGTTTTATAAAAATGTCACAAGTATATGGCTCAATTCTTGACCCGAAAAGAAGACTGAAAGAGCCCTTGGGTGTGAAGGGAAATAAACGGAATATTACTGTTCCAAATAATCCATCTACTATTGATGCAGATCAAATTCTACAGTTAGATTTCCAGACCTTGGAGCGGATGAAGTGATTGTGCCAGGCTCTGCGCAACTTACTTTCAAAATAGAATTCGAATCAGCAACAGACCCAAACAGGACAGTTGTTCAGAATTTGGGACGGGCAATCGTTAAGAAAATTTCTACAAAAATTGAGGGGCAAGAAATATTTTCTTTAAACAATGCAGACATATTTTTAACCTATTCTGATCTATGGCTAACCGAGAATGAAAGGGCTGATCTTGCGTTTCAAGGAATAGAAAATAATGAAGCACTAAAACCAGAATAGGCGCCGCAGATGCTAAATCCGGCAAAAAGTATGTAGCGGTAAATTATGCATATGGAAATCGCTTTTCCATTCCCTTAGATTTTGAGCTATTAAAATCGCATGCACCATACTTTCAAGGGCATTAAAAGACAGATTGTCATATGAGCTAACTTTTAATGAATACAAACGTGTTATTATATCTGAAGACACCGGAGCAAAGTACAGCATTTCTGACATCTCGCTAGAGTTTGACGTTTGTTAGCAACCTAATTTAGCAAGACTGATTGAGCAAAAATATCAGTCAAAATTAGCAATATATTACGAAAGAGTGATTCATCATACAACATATCCCAAAAGCAGGGCAGACGCTATATGGAATTTTAATCTTAGCGTCTCAGAAAGATCGCTTAAAGGTATTTTATTGCTGTGTGAAGATGAAGAACCGTTCAAAAGACAAACTGAAAATTTTATTAATCCTAAAATAACGAAAGTGCAATGTACAATTGAGGGCAGTCCTAACCAAATCTACGCTAGCGGGCTTAGACCTTATCAGCATTTTGACGAAATAAGAAAATTGTTTGGAGGTGGGAGGTGTAGAAGTCCAACAGTAGACCTTGTGTCTAAAGATCTACATCTTCACGGTGTTAGACTTGATGATTATTTAACAACGAAATACGGTTTATGGATTGACCTAAGGTCAACAGAGGATAATCAGTTACATAGAAGTGGGAGAACGGTTAAAGACGTAATAAACATTCAAATTGATAAAGGAAAGAAAGCGATAAACCATTTAATGTACATTTGATTTTAATATATGATGCGCAGCTGAATATTCAAGATAACAGATTAAAAGATATACAATACTAAATTATTTTTTTCATTTTTAAAAAAGCATGTCTGTTACGATTTATCCAAAAGCGACTACACCAGAGCCACCAAATGAAGAGATAGTAGAAAACCCTGACATAAAAACCTTCAGATTAACCAACATTACACAAATGCAACAAAAACTAGAGCAGGACCTTTCAAAATACAGCAAAACCAAACGAAGGTATTCTGCTGCCTTTAATGCTGTTACATATGTTAATACTGGAACATCAACTATTAGTACTCTATCAGCAGGAACAAGTGTAGGCCTCTTAGCAACAGGTGTTGGTGCACCTGCAGCTTTACCTCTAGGCGGTTTGTCTTTAGCTCTTGGTCTATGTTCATTAGCTGTAGGTGCTGCTAGCAAAAAATTAAAAACTAAACTCCAAAAGCACACAGCTATGGTTCAACTAATAACAGCTAAACTTAGTTCCTTCAAACTGATAATAAATAAAGCACTAGCTGACTCAAACATCACGGATGAAGAATTTAGTCGTTTACAGGCCGATTTTGATGACTACAAAAGACAAAAGTTTGATCTTCAAAGAAGGCAAGGACAAGTTTTTCTCAACAGCCAGACACCGAGCAGATAAAAAGGAATGTTTAAAAAAAGTAAACGAAACATTAAACCTGTTCTAAACAGCTCACATTAACAACGCCAAAGGGTGTTTATACTTTAGTTTATGAGTCCAAGCACAAAAAGACTGTTGATATTGATTCTGATTAAGTATTTTTTTAAATTTAAATAAATATTTTGAGTTAGAAAAGAAACTCAGCATGGATAAGATATATGAAGGTCCAAACGAATTGTTTGAAGCAATGCGTAAGGAAGAAGATTTATCAAAAGCTTTAAATGATATCAGTCTAGAAGTCATTGATCCAGCAAACGTGTTGGTCATGCTATTTCTCAAGTTCCAGGTAAACTAACAATAGACCGCCAGTTAAAGTAATCTTAGCTGTTTTATCGACTATGTAACAATAAATGAAGAAAATCTAGAAGTCGGGTCTCAACTAAAAAAACATACTATTCTTTCTCATAATGACTTAACACCTGGTTGGGCAGACGAACTGCTTACACAGTTTGATGTGGCCACTGAAGAAGCCAAAATGAGAGGCTCTGGTTGGTCAGAGGGCGAAGTCATAGAGATCAGATTAAAACAGGCTAAGTATGCGCCGATTGTAGGCAAGTCTTACATTCCACTACCTCCAGCATTAGTTGCAAAAAGAGCAGTTTTAAACATAAAGAATACAGACAAAAATGTTTTATGTGGTGTGTTCTCGCAAGGCTGCATCACGTCTGCAAAAACTCAGAGAGAGTGTCTAACTATCACCCTTACATCAATGATCTTAACTTTAGTGGAATATCCTTTCCTGTTAGCGTGGACAAAATTGATCAGTTTGAAGAACAAAACAAACCAATAACTGTTAATGTCTACACATGGGATGAGGAAACAAATCTACAGCCGATTAGAGCGTCCAAAAACAGCCCAACGATTGGCGAGCCAGACAAAAGTCATGTTGACTTACTACTGATGTTTTCACCAGCAGGGCTACCACATTACACATTGATACGAACAATGAGTAGATTATTGGCGCATACTTCAAGGATGAACATAAGCAAGAATTCTGTAGAAAATGTTTCACAAGAATTCCATCTGCTCAAGCCGCAAGCGAACATAGAAACATTGTATCGGCCCAGTTGACTGTAATACAGAACTAATTACGCCCCCACCGGATCTAAAGTTAGTTTTAAGAACTGGAAAAAAACTGCAAATTACTCCATATGTTGTTTACGCAGACTTCGAGTCGCTTATTGTTCCTATGAAGGGCCAACCCCCAGAAACTCCAAAAACAGCCAAGTGGTCCAATTTT
>JAFLJL010001737.1:5000-34054 GCA_018398815.1 Conus ventricosus | reverse complement strand
CAATTAAAGGGTTCATTGTTTGAACATGAGTATGCACTCACTAGGAGAAGGGAGAGAACAAGAAGTCAGTTTTTAACCATGCACCCGGGGGGGCATTGCCCTAGAGACTCGAACCTGTCAGGACGGTGGTCCTCTTTGCTGACCAGTCATTACCAGGTGAGCGATAGATAGTTGGGGAAAGCTACAGGGGGAAAACTTAAAGAAGAGAGAAAGAATTCATATGTTGAATTGAGAAGCAGGTTCTTACACGAACCTTATTCGTGTTTCAGCCCTTCACCCTTTTACCCTTCGCCCTTCACCCTTCACCTTTCACCCCGTGAGGTGGTTGAAGATGGCCATGGTGTGAGGAACATACCGGTAGTTCAGCCCCAGCAAGTTCCAACTCCAGGGAGAGGAGTTGAAGCTCGTCATTTCGCAAGAGACAGAGGAAGTCGCGGAAGAGAAGACGAGACTCGTATCTCCAGGACAAGAGAGTTCGAGGGGGCAGTATATTGTCTCAGAGAGAGAGACAGGGAATTGAGAAAGCGGAGAAGCTTTTACTTGAGCAGGCAGGTCCTCAGTGATTACGGGAGTTATGTATTCTCCGGGTCTGGAATTTTGGATAACGGAATGTGAAGGCCATAGCTTTATAGAAGCGGAACTGGTTTTTTTATCTCTCAGTGTAAAGAGAGATACAAGTGTGAAGATTATTTTATCTCTCAGTGTAAAGAGAGATACAAGTGTGAAGACTATTTTTCTCTCAATGTAAAGAGAGATACATGTGTGAAGATTGATTTGTCTCTCGGTGTGAGGAGAGATACATGTTGCGGATTTATTTGTCTCTCAGTGGGGAGAGAGATACAGGTGTAAATTTTGTTTACAAGTTGTTGTTGTGATTAGTAAAGTGTTTTCCCTGAAGGAGAGGGGAGAAGAAAAACATTCGGTAGTGCTCCTTTTGGGTGATTGGAAAGATTGCGTGTGCGTATGGAGTAAATGCTGTCATGAATGCGGTATGCAAGAGTGACAGTGTGACAGTAATAAATGGCAAGCCTGATCAGTTGTATTCGGGTCGCGGGGCCTTTTACCTCACCAACACTTTGATGAAATAAGAAAGTTGTTCGCTGGGGGTAGGCAAAGAGATCCTGCAGTCGATCGAGTAAAGTAAAAAACTTCGCCTTTATGATGTAAGACTCGAAGACTACTTGATAAGTAAATATGGGCTGTGGCTGAATTTTAGATCTACATTTGACAACAGATTGTTTGGAAGTGGAGAAAGGATAGGACAAGATGGTATACAAATAAATATTCGCAAGAAAGCAGACGGAAACGCCCCTATACAAATGCATGTTTTTATGGTTTTGATGCACAGTTAAACATTGAAGAAAACAGGTTAAAAGACGCGGCTTATTAAAATGTAGAAGAAATATTCTAATAAAAACAGATGGATAGTTTGAAGTTTCTACCAAAAGATCCGCACTGTTCTCTTATCTGTTGGATTACTGGGTGTGGGAAAACTGTATTCGTACTTGATTTGTTACAAACAATATACAGGTTTCATTACGAGTACATTTGTTATATTCTGCACAACCATTAAGCACAACAAGTCTTACAAAGAAAGGAAGTTTATTTGGACAGACGATAATATATTTTTAGTTGATCCTAGAGACAAACTGAGCGACTGTTTAGAACATTACTATAGACTATTTGAGGGAACTGAAACACTGTTTATTATTGATGACTGTTCAGCTGAACGAGACATTGTTAAAAAAAGAAAAGCCCTGTGAAAGCTGGCCTTTAGTGGCCGCCACGCCTTAGTTTCTGTGTGGCTCTTAACTCAAAAATACAATGCTGTCTTAAAAGACTTTCGATCGCAGTTAAAATCGGTTGTATTATTTAACACTAAGGACAAAGATAGTTTTGAAGAATGTTTAAGTGTAAATTATATAATAAGGACAAAGATGAGCTAAAAAAATAAAAGAGCAGTTAGAAACATCTAAGCACGCTAAGCTATGCTTACGACTGACCCCCCAGTTCAATACGCTTGTTTATTGTAGATTGTTTATTGTAGATTGTTTATAACAATTTATTTATATATTAAAAAAAAGAATTCTCGTGGCCAGAACCAAAAGCGGAGCTAGCTCCTAAATGCACTGCAGTAAGTTAAAAAGACCTAGCAGACACAACTGAGTTTGATCTAATAGAGTGCCAGGAAATGTTTATGGATTTGAGTACACAGATGACGGGGTTTACAACGAACAGAAATTGAAGACAAAAACGACAGCAGCATCCTACCCTAGAAGAGATAAGAAATTTAAGGGCAAACGATTTTGGCAAATATGAATACAGACTTCATAAAAGAGAGAATGCTTGGGCGTTGCTTCCTGAAATTGCTTGAATTTAAAGTTTGAACTACGAAGCCCTAATTTATACTATGATAAAAAAAAACAATTTTAGAAAGGCTTTGAATGCGGGCCCCTATCTTGTTAGCCTAGTTCCAGAACACAACAGAAAAAACAGATTGAAATAACTAGGCAGGGTTCTGAATATAAGCTACAGAGAAAGAAGTCCTTAGCTGAAGTAGGGGGCGACACTGTTGTTTAGAACTTACCCCAACTCTACAGTACTACCTAGGCAAATGATGATGCTTTTTCGCTTTTTTTATTACTCCGAGGGAGGGAGATACTAGTTTGCCAGAACATACGTTAATCAGAGGCGTACAAATAAAGGCTGAAAACTTGGATGCTCCTCTTAGACTCAGTATTGCAATTACTAAAAAACGGAGATGAAATAAACACCTTTGTATCATCTGACAAGTTACTGTGATGGTTGACAAAGACAAACTAACAGTACTCGACTTTATTTTCATTAAGTATGTTGATTTTATTGCGTTTTACTCTGTTAATAAAGTGCTGCCAGAGGGATTAATAAAAGATTAACTTAAAATAATCATATTTAAAATGGAGTTCAACAGTTTAGGTTAAAGCAAATAACTGAACTTCAAAAGGAAATAGAAATCGACTTGGATAAGTATAGAGTTTCTAGAAAAAAATATTCTAAAGCTTTAAATACTCTTTCTTATGTAGTTACTGGCTCATCAGCTGTAGCTAGCGTAAGTGCTGGGTCTAATGTTGCTCTTTTAACCACTGGGGCTGGGGCGCCAGCCTCTTTAGCATTAGGGGGTCTTGGTTAGGTTTAGGTGCCGTGTCTATGATTGTAAGTGCTGTTTTAAAAAAATTAACTCCTAAATTACAAAAGCACACTGCCATTGTTTGCCCTAGCATCAGCAAAAACTTTGTTCATTAAGATTAAGAATAAGGAAATCATTACAGGATGAAAACATTACAGATGAAGAATTTCAGAAGCTTATGGCTGACGGTGAGGATTACAGACGACAAAAAATTGAACTTCAAAAGGAGTGGAGAAAGACTTTACTTCACGACAGGTAGACACTGATGCAATTAAACAAAACATTGAAAAACAAACACATGATCGGTTAAACCCAAAATATGCAAAAAAATAGGCAAAGAAAAATAAGTTTAGCAAAAAATAAATACTATTTTTTTTGTTAGCCTACTGTGTTTGGCGGGACAACTTGCAGCTCTTCACGAACAAAGGATCTTTTAGGGGCGGGCTTTTTAGACGAGAGAGTCTCTCTTAAATAATATACGGGAGGTTTGTTTTCATGATTCTTTCAACTTCAATACATCTACACTCCATATGGGATCTGTAGCTCTAATTCTAACATCACCTTCTGCCTCTCCAGGAGCATACAAGTATCTTACTTTTAGTCCAAACGGCAAGAGTTTTTGATTACCTTGGATGTCTTCAGTAACGCTAATTTGTTTTAATTTGATTGCGTTCACTGGCTTAAGGCCTGTTGCTTTAAATTCTTCATTGTTCATGGCGCGTAAGACTGCTGGCAATCTCCTAACACCATTCTGTTGTTACGCGTTCTATCATAATTTCTCTGTGATATTGATAGCAAACAGACGTTCACGCTAGATTTCTTATTAAAGTTTTCCACTAGGGCTTGTGATCGATGGTTGCCTGGGATCCCTCTCTTAACTGTAACATGATGTTTTAAAAACAGCTGGTTTACAGAGCCTTTAAACTCTTTTCCATCATCAACCTGGATCATCCTAGGATACTTTAATGGGCCTCGCATGTATATTTGTTGTAAAGCCACAGCCACAGCAGTTGAGCTTTTATCTGTTAAAGGTTCAGCGTCTTTGTATCTTGAAGCCATGTCAACAACTGTCAGAGCATACTTAAACTTTTTTTCTTCTAACTTTGTCATGTGGAAGATACAACAAGTCCATCTGGTGGGTGTCATTAGGAACTGAATTAACAAATCTAGGTCTTATTATTCTTTTTGGAGCAGGCAGATATATTTGCCAAATCGCCTGTTTTGAAAGCCAGTCTTTCGCATCTGATTCAGACACTCTAGCAGCTTTACTTAGTTTTTCAATAGCAGTCTTTCCTTTCCAATACCCTTTGGGTGAATAATATATTTTGTACTTGTCCATAAGAAGGACTGTATTTTAATTGTATTTAATTATTTTTTAGATTGTTTGTGCAAGAATATAGATTGCTCCCATAGCACCCACAATAAAACCAATTTCTGCCACTTTCTGTTCTTCTGATGGTTCGTAAAAGTCGGACAGTTCTGGAGTGGCGATGTTAGAAACTTCTTTCCTGTCACTAAGTAATACTCATTCATTGCCTCATCAACGTCTGTAAATGTGTGCTCTGCATGACCCTGTTCCCTTAACTTTTTATTAATAAAGTCTAAGTGGGCAATCCTCCTTTTCTCGTAAGCGTCTCTTGCTTTAGCTAAATCTTCCATCGCCTTGTTATGACGTTCTCTTTCTTCATCGGACCGCAATTTACTAAACATATAATTGCTTCCAGAGAAGGCCAAGGCATTTACAATAGCTCCTCCTACCATCATAACTACTCCCGCCATCTTTTTATAAATCAATATTTCTAGATTAATCTTTCCATGAGCTAATATTTTCTGGGATAATCCCCTGTGTAACAAGAAAGTCTTTTGACGCAATCCCTGCAGTGATTACGACTAAACTTAACAACGTCCTCAATGTCTAACCTTCCTAGATCCGCCAGCTTCATTTTAAACATGTTTTGCTAGCACGCTATAGCCTATACTAAGACCGCTAATTACAGCAGAGTGGTAAATCGTATTGATAATCTTTTTTTTCACTCATCTTTTTATTAACTAAAAAAATAATTAATATAATCATAATACGAAAGGCTGTCTATGTGCTTTTTAATCAAATAATCTTTTGTTGTTAAAGCTAAAAATAAGGTTGCAACTAGTTTTGGCGAATCTTCTATCTTTCCCATGTTGGGCGGTTTTATTCCTAACAAACCATTTTGCAAGGGTTGAATAAACTATAACACCAACGATAGGCACTGCATAATTAACCAACGTTAAACTCATGGTTTTAAAAGTATTATATTATTTTTTATTGCTTTTTAAAATGGATTGTGACTATTAAAGTGTGAGGAGCAAGCAGACTACTCAGCAGACAACTGCCATAAAGAAAGATTATACTCTCTGGCTGCGTGTGGGAAAACTAAACAGTATTTAGGCGTTGAACTAAGTATTGAACAGATTCAACAACTATCTACTTCAGACGTTGAGAAGTATTATTCTAGGTACGAAGCACAGCTAGGGTCGAAAATGGTTAGATCGGTGGGGCAGACATGATTAGTCTATATGCTAAGTTAGTAAGTAAGATGGCGCCAGTTGATTCAGAAGAAGATTTAAAATACGACTTATCACAAGATCCGGTTTTAAACAAGTCCCTAGAAACTCTTGCATGTGACATGTATTACAGATTGGGACTATGCTATGTCCATTCATCATGGGATTAATTACTTTTAATCATATTAATTTTGATTATATTAAATTTAATCGCAATAAAAAAATGAGCGATCAGGAGAAGAAGACGCCGCAGGACAGTCCGCAGACCCTCGGCAGGAGCAGAATGTACCACAAGTGAATGTACCACAAGTGAGTAATGTTACTAAGCCTAAAAATCCTGGACGTGTTGAGGCTGGGCATAAACTAGATGAATGGAACAGACTGAGAAAAGCAAACCAATCAACAAAACAAAAATTGTTAGATAGTAATACAACATCGCCGCCAGCCCCAACATCCCAGTTAACAACAACACAATCGCAAACAAACGATAAGATGTATTATTATGTATTTGCTGCTGTTGTTGTTGGTGGGGAAGTTTTAGCATACAAATGTCTAACGCCATACTTAGCAGCAAAGTTACAAACCCCCACAAAGCCAGTAAAAGAAGAAGAACCAGCTTCTGCAAAAAAAGCGCAACCTCCTGATGTAGACCCATTTTCTATGGAATAGTTTTTTAAGAACTAGATAAAGTACAAGTTAAGAACTAGATAAAGTACAAGTTAAGAACTAAATAAAGTACAAGTTAAGTTAGTTATAGAAAGTACTTTTTAAGTTAAGTGCAAGTAAATTACAAGTTAAGTGCAAAAAAATAAGCTCTTAAGTTAAGTACTAGTTAGGTTCTTAAGTTAAGTTCTTGTTAGGTTCTTAAATAAGTTCTTGTTAGGATCTTAAATAAGTTATTGTTAGGTTCTTAAGTTAAGTACAAGTTAATCTTTTAAAGTTCTCCAATGTCCTACAGCATATGAAAACTCAGGATTGACGTAAGTTCTCTTGTTATTGTTAGAGACTAGTGATTTCTTATTAACAGCAGTTGTGTTTACTTGATGAAGAGTAGAGCGCAGTATTAACATTTGTGTGATGAAATACTTTGTTTTCAAGAGAGCTTGCTTGTAGTTGTCGTGAAATATATTTTTTTTGACAACTTCTTTACTTATGCCCTTAGCTTTTTTCATTACAGAAGTCTGGCAAGCAACGCTATACATCTTTGACCGCAAACCAACATATTCTTTTATAACTGTCCCATTAAGTTCATCCTTCATCTTTCCAATCACTTTCTTGTTTGCAGTTGAATGTAAAGGACTGTCTTTTTGGATAGTCGCATGTGTCGTACCACCCATCAGTTCCTTTAGCCACTTCTGTTTCTAAATCCTTATAGAAGTCTTCTGTGGGGACGTCTAGAATAAAAGAGTCAGTGTCTGTGTAAAGTACTCTTGCTTCTGGTACAGTGGTTTAAAGTAGTCGTACAGAAATTCTAACATCAATAACTTTGACAACTCTAATACAGTAAAGCCGATAAACACCGGCTTGTCCAACTTAACATCCTTTTCTTCCTCATAATGCCAACCAAGCTGTCGTTAAATCTCTAAAGTCTTGATAGTTTGGGTTTAGAGGCAAACTTAATTGCTTGGTTTTCTTTTGTAACTAATTTCACATCTTTACGTTTGTGCGGATTTTCCATGGTTTTGCCAAAACAGCTGTTGTTTATCAGTTTAAAGAAGTCTTTTTCTGAAGCATCAGTGGCTTGGGTTCTAAGATCAGTATTCTTCTTGATGTATGGTCTCATAAAAGGCTCTTGATCACAGATAATTATTCTGTGAACAGCTGTCAGTTTCAGTCCGTGTCTTAAGTAAAACTTTAGGAGTCTGTGATGACACACGTACTTAGTTTTGTTGCGAAGATTGGGAACAAGTTTAGGCGTTCGATAGGACTCATCTTTAATCTTTCTGCGGCTAGGGGGTAATCGTTGTGGAGATCGTGTAGTTCTTTAGGATATTCTAAGTCTACTTCCAAGATTAGTCCTGCTGGATTATCAGGCGGAAGCTGTGACAACATGCCCAGCACAGTGTTAAACATCATGAGGTCCTTTTATCATTTTAAAGTTTCTCAGCGGAAGCGGTTGACTCATGGCCTATCCATACAGATTGTTAGCGTCTAAGTACATTAAATAGTTGGATGGTTTAGTTGGGTCATAATCGTCTAAATATTTGTTGTTAGCTTTGCAATAAGGATGTGAGGCCATGCTAATACCTCCCCTCAGCCCATCTTCAATCATCTGAAGTGTGGGTAGATCAGATATTAAGTCAATCTGGATGTTTGTAGACTTTAAGAATGCATCCCAAGAAAGGCCTGGGGCAGAGATGTAATGCGATGAGTCTAAGCTGTAATGTTTCATGCATGTAGATCTGTAATTTGAAAGACGTCTGCCAATAAACACACGTCAGCCATCAAGTAATGATCATGATAGTCGCCCATTGTTTCACAGTGTAATTCTGTCCAGGCTTTCTGTGCGTATTCATAGTCAGCATCAGTTATGTCTTTACCTCTAAGCTTAGAAAAGAAAGCACCTTTAGGAGGAAGTGATTCTTCATCAAACCTTTCCCACGAGTCCATGTATTCATAAGGGTAAACACCTTTACGCACTAAAGATGGATCAAAGTATTTGTTCAGTGATTGGAAAGTCTTGTAGCGATCCTGCTAACTTATCTAAACTCCCCATCAGATGTTGGGCAGAGTCATAAAAGGATAAACAGTCAAGAGTAAAAGTCATATACTTTTCTGAAGACTGTGCAATGCAGGTAACCCTCTTATATTCAGAAGTCACTGCTTGCATGATAAAATGAGAATCGTAGCCCCGTAAGTTATGAAAAAAGATAGGCAGTTTCCATTTTCTGGGGTCAACCTTAAGTTGAAGATTACAATTGTTGTGCGCAGCGCCTCTGAATTTGCCAGTAATGTGATCGTGGTCTCTTACTGCGTCGCCTAATAATTCTCTGTTACATATCCAACAGTGTGTAGATGAGTCATAACGTTCTTGATCTTCAGGAGTCATAACAATGTCTGAAAGATTAGTTGGTTGGATAACTGATTGCGAAGTTGTTTCATCTGCTCTAAAAATCTACTAGCTGCGTTGGGCCTCTGTAAATCTCTGGACGTGTGTGTTGGCCGTCTGACCTAACAACAATAAACGCATAAGAACAGATCTGATGGTGGGTTAATAAGGTTGTTTTTTGTTCTTGCTGTTGTGGGCCATAGTACTGTGGCAAGATTGATTCAAAGTCAGCATAAACCACGTACGGGCTCATTTGCATTTTGTTTAAATTTTTAAAACTAACTTTAGACCCTGGTTTAGGTGTAAGGAGTTTGGTTTTACAGTCAACAATACTTTTACAACGATCATTATGCTTAGCAGCTTCTTCTATAGTAGAAATTCTGAGCAAACACCTTCTACAAATATCTTTCTTAGCATGATTCTTTGATGTAAAACCCATAAGTCTGCTTATTGTTCTGATTAATACATAATGACTCTTTGTACTATCTTTAAACAGGATCAAGTCTACATGCTTGTCAAGTGGTTCAACCTAAAGTAGCAGAGTTGGGAGAAACCCTTAGAGGCACTAGATTAGCTTCTACAGACCATGTGCATACGTTTACAGTGATTGGTTTGTTTTGCTCTTCAAACTGAGATATACTTTCTATACTCACTGGAAAGTTTTATGTTCTCAAAGTTTAGTTCTGCTTGTATGCTTCATAATTAGAAACTCTGTTTGCATGATTTTTGACAGGATGTAAGTGCGCTAAAACACACCACATAAAACACATGTTGTCAGAATTATGTATGTTTAAGACTGCCCGTTTTAACTCTAACTCTTTGGGAGAGGAATGCAAGATTTGCCGACTATAGGATAGAACTTTGTTTGTCTTAATCTTATTTCAAGGACTGTCCCTTCAGACCAACCAGAACCCCTTAACTTTGCCTCCTCACTTGCATGGTTAAACTGTGTAAGCATGTAGTCGGCCCAGCCAGAGTTAAAGTCGTGATAGCTGATTACTTCTTTCTGCCTTGTTGAAACCCCAGACTGGCATGTTAGTATCATCAGGCGTTATATAATCAATCAGAACGGCCAACAGCACTTTTACTGGCGGCTCCATCTGAAGAGACTCTGGGATTTTAGAGATAGCATGTGCTACGCTTTCATGAACGTTTGTGGGGTTAATAATATCCATGTCTACTTCGCTAAACATATTGCCTAATTGTTTGTCACGACCAAATATTTCTTCCATCGTATATAGTTTTCCGTCCTCGAATTTACTTGGGGTCGTCATTTTTAAAGCCACAATATTTACGTAGATTAAAAAAAATAAATGTATATAAAAGTAAGTAACCCGGGCTTTTTATTCTTCGCCCGAGTGCTGCAACACTTCAAGACATGTTAGCCTTACAATAACGCCTGCTAATATTTTAGCTTTTTCCGAATCACTACAGTCAATGTTTATCCCTTTGATTGCTTCGTTAAACAGTTCACTATGATCTTTTATTACATTGTCTATGTCATTCTCAACCCCAAATTCACTAAAATCAATGTTTAATAATTTCATTGTTTCGTCAAATAGTTCATTACAATTCTTTAAATCAGATTCACTGAGTTCGACAGCCATTTTAAATCTAAAATAAATAAAAAAAAATAATTGTAAATTCATAGTCTTTTCTAATCGTAAAACCTGATCTTAATTAAAGCGAATAGCTACTCCTTCAGGGCTGGTAGAAACAGTCAGATTAACATCTTCAGGAGCCATATAATCAACTAAAATGGCAAACAGCTTTACAACTGGTTGGGGCCAAAAATCTGGTATTTTACTGATGCCTGCTTAAACGCTTTCTCGCATTTCTATGTGATTAAAAAGATCAGAAAATAATTTCTCAAACCTGCCTTTAACTGATCTTATCACCCTCCCACTCACAATCCAGCTTTATCTCCAACTCCATAAATTATTACTAAGCTCCTATATATTTCCCAGGCTTCATTTTTTTAAACCAAAATAAAAACACATTTAAAAATTAATTAATTCTGTAAACCCTTAATTTTTATAGTATAGGAGAGAATGTAAATATGTTTGTTCACGATCACCAAATCTTTCTAGCACGTAAGCCCCCTTTTTAATGTGCAAAATATGTCTTTTTTAAAGAGGTTTTTGGATGTTAATTTTTTTGTGAAACAGGTGTTAAATTGGCCCAAAAACTGATATGTGATGGACGTGATTGTATGTGAAAAGGGGGCTTTCATACAAAATAAGATGGGTGGTCTTGAACGAACATATTTACATTCTCTACTGGCTGCAGCACCTGATTGATGTAACGTGCTGCATTCACCCCCCCCTCCCCCGACCTCGCTGCAGCTGAAAAAAAAAAGGGCCTACAAGCTGTTGACCGTACGGGCCACCCCACATCATGACTGATGTCCACCCCAAAAATTGTGTTCCTTATGTGACGGGCATTAAAGCGCCACCCCGTGGTCTCCAACCCGATCATTGTTATCAACCTTGTCAACGCAGACTCGGCATTCGTCACTGAACAGCACTTCATTCCATTCTGCTGCCCAGTTCGCGTGTTGACGGGCCCAGTTCTGCCGATGGAGTCTGTGTAGAGAACTATAAAATACCGGTTCTAACTCACCCGTTCGAAACAACTTTTTCGAACGGCCGACCTAGAACCGGTATTTATAGTTCTCTACAATTTAAGACTTCAACAATAAATTTAAAAAATGATAATCCATAACACATTCTCTTTCAATAACCAAAAAAAAAACGATTATCTACAAACAATACATGCTGTGTGGGGTTATCCGTTTTCAATACAAATTTTACTAAACTTTTCAGTTTTCATTTTTTTGCTTAATCCTTTTGTTTTTCCTGATCATTTTCAAAAACATAAATTTTCACGCATACATTCATCAAATGCGTCTCTGTCTTTCCATGTGAAATAAAACACAGTCTTTAACTGTTCCCCAAAAGTCTTTTAAAACCGAGTTATATTTTTGACATAAAATCCACGCACTTATTCCAGCATGTCTTCCGCTGAAAGCCAGTTTCGAAAAGGTTTTTCTTTTTTTAACTATGTCTCTTTCTGCTGAACAGTCATCTATAATAAAAGTGTTTTGCGTTCCCTCAAACAGTCTAAAAAAGTGTTCAAAACACTCACTCAGTTTATTGCTGGGATCAACTAAAAATATGTTATCATCTATCCATATAAACCTTCTATCGTGATATGCTTTGTTCCATTTAAGTTTTGGGGCAGAAAATCACAATTGATCAAAATTATAACGATAAACTGTTTGTAACAGGTCGAGGATAAATATTGTTTTCCCACACAGTCTGTCCACAAATTAATGAACAATGAGGGTTTTTGTCATAAAGTTTAACTGCTCCATAGTTTTATAACAAAATTTTAAATCTAATCCAGTTTTTAAATGTTTATCATACTCTCTGTCAGAACTTGTTCAGTATAATAAAATCCAATAAGGTCTAAATGTGTAAGATTAATCCAATTTAGCCTGTAAGATCGTTTCTATTTAGACTAATATTAATTTTTTTCGCTGGTTGTTATGACCTTAACATCCTCACCATTGTGAAGAACAACGACAGTGACTTTTAATTTTCAACGTCTAGTTTTGCCAGCTAATAAGAATTCCTTTCATAAGATTGTCACTGACTCCGAAAACTCCATTTCTTTCCATATCTTTTAAGACAGAAAATTTTAAATATCATTGTGAACGTGTCTCCTAATTTGTGCGTGGAATGAACTGTATTTTTAGAAGCTTCCTTTAAAACCGTTTTTTCTTCTGTGGGGGCTGTACGTTGTTTTCCCCTACGGCTTTATTTTGATCTCTTTCGACTATTGTCCTCTGGCAAAGACTTATATGTAAAGGACCAGAGTTCAAAGCTTTTCTGAAACTTTTTGACGGTCAAAAAATGTAAATGGGCTTTAAAAATTCAAATTTATGTCCCATTCTAAATATGGTTTTTAAGTGCCATTGTTGTCAGTTCTCCGAACTATTTTATATTCATACTGCCCTGCAATTTTTTGCTTCTAGATTGCGCAGCTGTTCTAGTTTAGGAAACTTTTGTTGTCGCCAACCTCTTTGCGTTTGTAATAACCATCTTTAGTGTACTCAAAAACCCTACAAAGCGCCTATCTCGCCGTTCTGTTCAAAGTCCTCAGTGTCTGCAAGGTCTTTTTTAATTCTAAAGTATACACATCACAGGCGCTAATGTAACTCCTGATTCTTCTGGCCCACGTGACATTTTTTTTAGTACAACTTATTATTTTATTTCCAAAACAATGGCAGTTATCACATTTTACGACTTTCCCTGTTTGTCTGTGATCTTTATATTAAATGATCTGACCCTCCCACAAGCTAATTTTTTAAACTGTAATTAGGGAATTGTATAATTTCATAATCACAATTAATGCAGCTTTCCCCGACGGAAGAGCTCTGAAAACAGTTGAGGGCTTTCCATCAAATAAGTTTTCATCAGTGCTCAGCTCATCTAAATGAACATAGAGTAATGAATGTAATGCAAGAATCGAGCGGATTTTCTCCCCTATAATAGTTTTGTCTGGTGTAAATCTAAAACTATGAATGTCCTGATTGTCAGTTGCAAAGCCCAACATTTTAAACTAGCTCCCCATCAAAATAGTAACCTACTTCTTCTTCTTTAGGTTTGAATGATAACATTGTTTTCAGATTCGCATTGTTAAGTTTGAGAGTGATGTCAAAGTTACTCATTGCTTCTTTAGTGAGCAAAACCCATAATAACCATCAGGGATTGTTAACTGGCTAACTAAGTTTCCTCCCTCATCAATTTTTTTAATCGTATTAAATTTTTTCAAGGGTTTACTTAAAATTTAAAACCCTACGACTTTGTAAAATAATTTTATGAAGTGCGACCATTTGGTTCCGCAATCGTTCTTAAACAGCATGTTCTAAAAATGAAGGACGGTCTTGGGTGTTATTATTACAAACATTTTTTTAAACGAAAAAAAAATGAGTGCGTTCAAATATACTGGCGCAAAATATTCTGTTGGGGGGCCCCACAACAATCTTAAAAATTAACAACTGACACCCTCGACATTTCTGTGACTCAGTCTGACACCTTTCAAGTAAAGGTGAGTACTCCATTGGACAAATATCTTAACCCCCCTATAAAAAAGACAACATCGCAAAAGTGTGGTTTAGTCATCCGATGCAGTTTTATCAGAACCAGTTAAACTTTGCTGTGTTTGTGCAACAACCGGGTGTGGAGTGTCGTAAAGCTGATCATTTAAATCATCCTGACCTTTGGTGAGGTCAATGTACAGATTTTATTTTTATTACACCTCAGACGTATTTTGACTGAACTGCAAGCACCATACCAAAGACAAAACCGTTTTAATCCATTTTAGCAACAGAATAGACATGAAGCTTTTGAAAGGATCTGTAAAAGAATTCAATATTTAATGTTAAGGAAGACTTTAGACAAAAGTTGGATCTTAATCATGGCTTAGGCCCCCCTTATTTTGGGGCGTGCACAGAAAGTATAACTATGACTGGAATCCCCCTTAACATCTTTTCTTCAGGCACAGGTGTTCACCTGGGGGTCATAGAGCAAGAGCTAAAACAGCATGGACAACATTTATCTTAGACACTTCAAAGGGGCCTAACTAAAGCAGGAATAGAACGAATAAACGACTCTGTTCGTACTTAGTTTGGTGTTTGTAGGTTCGCAAGCACAAACGAGATCGAGCATAACTGATCCTTCTATGGTTTTGATGCACAAAAACAATACTTAGCAAATTTGGGAGGACGTCATTAATTCTACAGTTGATTTACCTTCAAGCATAAAAAGGTACCAAAATGTTTTAAAATACGCAAGATCAAAAGTAGACTTTGCTGTTGGCGCTGGTTTATACCATGCTGCCTTCTGACCTTAGACTCCAGATAGGCACAATAATAAACTACAACAATGAAATCCTTGGGGCGGGCCCAATGAACAGAAGGTCGGAAAAACGACTAAAATTCTGAGCCAGTAATATTACAAACAATAAAAAAACAAGATGACCCCCCAAGATTAAGTCATCCAATTCCCGAGGTCCAAACCCCAAAGATGTTGAAGTCAAAAAAAATAATGACCATGATATAAAAGCAGCACTTTTTGTTGGATTAACTGGCCTAGGTTACTCCTTCTTTATCTTACTAAAGAGTAACCCGACTATTAAGACAACTAATGCCCATAAGTGCTCAGCATAAAGCCAACTACTTTGCTTTTCAGTAGATAAACCAGCTAACGACACCCTAATATACCAGGTAAAGAGTCTATAGCTTTACCGGGTAATTTTTTTAATAAACCCACAAGAAGATCAGCTGTTTTTTTACCCATGTTTTTCAGGCGGTGATGAGGCGCTGGTGTGGAGGCGCTGGACTTTTACCACCGCCACCTGTAATAGGGCCATCACCAGTGTATTATTGCAAATCCTAAGGCTGTTATAACGCTTGCTTATGTGACTCCCTGCTCTCTAAACAGTGTTTTTTATTCGTTCTGCTAGCGTCGTGTCTTCATGTAAAATTTTTTCGATAGTTTCTCTTATTCTGTTCACTTGAGTTCGTAATTCTTTTCGGTTAGTATAACACATCTAGTCTTGCTAATCTTTCTAATTAAGTTCATGTAGTCTTTTTTCATTCTTTTTTTAACATCACGCCCTAAGTTGGCGTCGTCAGCATCGCAAGTTTTTCTTTTTCTTTTTTTATACGTCCTTTAGTTCACTCAGTTTGCTAAATTGTTTTATTAATTCCCCTTGGAAGGTTCTTAAAGTGCGATCAAGGGCTTCTAATTTCTTATAGGCGCTTTTATTTTTGCGTGGGCAGCGGGGGATCATGTATAGTTTTTAATGCGGTTCTTCTTCTTCAGTGGTTTCTGCTTTATTGCAAATTTTTTATTTTGACGTTGTTAGACTTAAATCTTTAAGTTCCATGTTTTGATTTGGTATCTGTTGGGGGTTCTTGCAGTGTGTTTTGAAGTTTGCAAACTGCCTCCCTATCTAATTTTTGGGTTTTGTAAAGCCAAAGGGGATCCGCTCGTTGCACTGAGCTTTTGATTAATTGTACCCATGCCTACAAACCTTGATGGGTCTCGTTTAAAAAAGTAAGCGGAACACGTTCTCCTTTGTCGTTTTTCACATACAAATGTTTTTTCTTCTAGTTCAAATCATCAGGGTATATAGTTTCGGGAGGTTCTAGTCTAAACTTTGGGATAATGATCTAACCTTACTTTCTGTTAATTCACGCCTTTGCCGCCCTTCTACTAATTCATCATGCAATGAGAGCGTGAGCGATGCTGCTCCCAAGGGGAATCACTCATGTCGTCTCCAGGATCAGGAACATCCTAATCTTCAAGCCTGCCATGTTTTTAAATAATTAACTTTTTATTTTGTTTTAAAAAAATGTCAAAGTATATGTCAATTCTTGACCCAAAAAGAAGACTGAAAGAGCCCTTGGGTGTGAAGGGAAATAACGGAATATTACTTTTCCAATAATCCATCTACTATTGATGCAGATCAAATTCTTACAGTTAGATTTCCAGACCTTGGAGCGGATGAAGTGATTGTGCCAGGCTCTGGGGCAACTTACTTTCAAAATAGAATTCGAATCAGCAACAGCCCCAAAACAGGACAGTTGTTCAGAATTTGGGACGGGCAATCGTTAAGAAAATTTCTACAAAAATTGAGGGGCAAAAAATATTTTCTTTAAACAATGCAGACATATTTTTAACCTATTCTGATCTATGGCAAACCCGAGAATGAAGGGCTGATCTTGCGTTTCAAGGAATAGAAAATAATGAAGCACTAAAACACAGAATAGGCGCCGCAGATGCTAAACCCGGGCAAAAGGTATGTAGCGGTAAATTATGCATATGGAAATCCTTTTCATTCCCTTAGATTTTGAGCTATTAAAATCGCATGCACCATACTTTCAAGGGCATTAAAAGACGGGATTGTCATATGAGCTAACTTTTAATGAATACAAACGTGTTTTTATATCTGAAGAAAACGGACCCAAAGTACAGATTTCTGACATTCGCTAGAGTTTGACGTTGTTAGCAACCCTAATTTAGCAGACTGATTGAGCAAAAATATCAGTCAAATTAGCAATATTTTACGAAAGAGTGATTCATCATACAACATTTTCCCAAAAGCAGGGCAGACGCTATATGGAAATTTTAATCTTAGCGTCTCAGAAAGATCGCTTAAAGGTATTTTTATTGCTGTGTGAAGATGAAGAACCGTTCAAAAGACAAACTGAAATTTTATTAATCCTAAAATAACGAAAGTGCAATGTACAATTGAGGGCAGTCCTAACCAAATCTACGCTAGCGGGCTTAGACCTTTCAGCATTTTGACGAAATGAAAATTGTTTGGAGGTGGGGGGTGTAGAAGTCCAACAGTAGACCTTGTGTCAAAAGATCTACATCTTCACGGTTTTAGACTTGATGATTATTAACAACGAAATACGGTTTATGGTTTGACCTAGGTCAACAGAGGGATAATCAGTTACATAGAAGTGGGAGAACGGTTTTTAAAGACGTAATAAACATTCAAATTGATAAAGGAAAAGAAAGCGATAAACCATTTAATGTACATTTGATTTTAATATATGATGCGCAGCTGATATTCAAGATAACAGATTAAAAGATTACAATACTAAATTATTTTTTTCATTTTTAAAAAAGCATGGTCTGTTACGATTTACCCAAAGCGACTACACCAGAGCCACCAAATGAAGAGATAGTAGAAAACCCTGACATAAAAACCTTCAGATTAACCAACATTACAAAAATTTGCAAAAAACTAGAGGCGGACCTTTCAAAATACAGCAAAACCAAACGAAGGTATTTGCTGCCTTTATGCTGTTACATATGTTAATACTGGAACATAACTTTTAGTACTCTATCAGCAGGAACAAGTGTAGGCTCTTAGCAACGTGTTGGTGCACCTGCAGCTTACCTCTAGGCGGTTTGTCTTAAGCTTTTGGTCTATTTTTCATTAGCTGTAGGTGCTGCTAGCAAAAAATTAAAAACTAAACCCCAAAAAAGCACACAGCTATGGTTCAACTAATAACAGCTAAACTTAGTTCCTTCAAAAGATAATTAAATAAAGCACTAGCTGACTCAAACATCACGGATGAAGAATTTAGTCGTTTACAGGCCGATTTTGATGACTACAAAAGACAAAAGTTTGATCTTCAAAGAAAGGCAAGGACAAGTTTTTCTCAACAGCCAGACACCGAGCAGATAAAAAGGAATGTTTAAAAAAAGTAAACGAACATTTAAAATCTGTTTTAAACAGCTCACATTAACAACGCCAAGGGTTGTTTATACTTTTGTTTATGAGTCCAAGCACAAAAAGACTGTTGATATTGATTCTGATTAAATATTTTTTTAAATTTAAATAAATATTTTGAGTTAGAAAAGAAACTCAGCATGGATAAGATATATGAAGGTCCAAAAAGAATTGTTTGAAGCAATGCGTAAGGAAAAAGATTTATCAAAAGCTTTAAATGATATCAGTCTAGAAGTCATTGATCCAGCAAACGTGTTGGTCATGCTATTTCTCAAAATTCCAGGTAAACTAACAATAGACCCGCCAGTTAAAGTAATCTTAGCTGTTTTAAACGACTATGTAACAATAAATGAAGAAAATCTAGAAGTCTGGGTCTCAACTAAACAACTACTATTCTTTCTCATAATGCTTAACACCTGGTTGGGCAAAGAACTGCTTACCAGTTTGATGTGGCCACTGAAGAAGCCAAAATGAGAGGCTCTGGTTGGTCAGAGGGGAAGTCATAGAGATCAGATTAAACAGGCTAAGTATGCGCGATTGTAGGCAAGTCTTACATTCACTACCTCCAGCATTAGTTGCAAAAAAAGCAGTTTAAACATAAGAAACAGACAACAATGTTTTATGTGGTGTGTTCTCGCAAGGCTGCATCCGTCTGCAAAATCAAGAGAGTGTCTAACTATTTACCCTTACATCAATGATCTTAAAATTTAGTGGAATATCCTTTCCTGTTAGCGTGGACAAAATTTTATCAGTTTGAAGAACAAAACAAACCAATAACTGTTAATGTCTACACATGGGATGAGGAAACAAATCTACAGCCGATTAGAGCGTCCAAAAACAGCCAAAGATTGGCGAGCCAGACAAAGTCATGTTGACTTACTACTGATGTTTTTCACGCAGGGCTACCACATTACACATTGATACGAACAATGAGTGAATTATTGGCGCATACTTCAAAGGATGAACATAAGCAAGAATTCTGTAGAAAATGTTTTCCAAGAATTCCATCTGCTCAAGCCGCAAGCGAACTTAAGAAAAAATTGTATCGGGCCAGTTGACTGTAATACAGAATAATTACGCCCCACCCCGGATCTAAAATTAGTTTTAAGAACTGGAAAAAAAACTGCAAATTACTCCATATGTTGTTTACGCAGACTTCCCAGTCGCTTATTGTTCCCTTTGAAGGGCCAACCCACAAAAATTCCAAAAACACCAGAGTGAGTAATCACCAGATTTGTTCATTTGCCTTCGTTATTGTAGGTCGGATGGCGCTCATTAACGCCAGAATTATATAGAGGGCCTGATGCTGCAGAAAACTTCTTAGAACGCATGCAGCAAGTGCGTAATGACTGTTCTAAAAATCTGAATTTATCTGAAATCATAATGACGCCTGAGACCAAACAACAGTATGACTCAGCCACTCACTGTTGGATTTGTGGGGCGGCCTTTGTTGCCCCCGGTTTAGACCTCTCCTTAGACGCAGCGAATTCGAAAGTAAGAGACCATGATCACATTAGTGGGAAGTTTAGAGGTGCAGCACACAGTAAATGCAATCTTCAACTAAAGGTTGACCAAGGACATGGAAGCTGCCTGTATTCTTTCACAACTTGCGAGGTTACGACTCTCATCTTATATGCAAGCAGTATAACCGACGCCTTCAGGGTAGCATGCATTGCACAGTCATCGGAAAAGTACATGCGTTTCACTTTAAATAACATGTCTTTTTATGACTCTATGCAACACATGATGGGTTCATTAGAGGTCACTAGCTATGTCCTTAAAGTCCTGCCCAATAACGGAAGAATATTTTGACCCAACTCTCGTTAGAAAGGGCGTTTACCCTTATGAGTACATGAAAAGTTGGGAAAGGTTTGACGAAGATACGCTTCCTCCTAAAGATGCGTTCTTTTCTAGTCTTAGAGGAAAGGGCATCAGTGATTCTGATTACCAGCATGCTCAAGATGCGTGGCAGAAGTTAGAGTGTAAAACGATGGGAGACTATCATGATTCATACTTGATGGCTAAAGTTTGTTTGTTGGCGGACGTCTTTGAAAATTATAGAAAGACCTACATGAAACATTATAGTCTGGATCCCGCGCATTACATTTCTGCGCCCGGGATGAGTTGGGATGCTTTCTTAAAGTTTACTGGAGTACAGATTGATTTATTGTCTGACCTGCCAATGATTCAGATGATTGAAAACGGATTGCGTGGAGGAATTAGTATGGCGTCTCATCATTACTGTAAAGCAAACAACAAATACCTAGATGATTATGATCCAAGTAAAAGGTCTAACTATCTCATGTATTTAGATGCAAATAATCTGTATGGTTGGGCTATGGCGCAATCACTTCCATTACGTAACTTTAAAATGTACACAGAAGACGATCCGAAAAATATTCAAAGGGCATTAAAGTGGTTGAGCAGTTTAACGCCTGATCAACAGCGTGGTTTCATTCTAGAAGTTGACTTAGAATATCCTCATGAACTCCATGACCTGCATATGACTACCCATTAGCAGCAGAAAGTCTAAAGATGGCAAAAACAGAACCGCCTAAACTTGTGCCTAATCTTCGAGGCAAAAAAAAAAGTATGTCTGTCATTACAGACTTCTACAATTTTATTTAAGACATGGTTTGAAGTTGACAGAGGTTCATCGTATAATTGCTTTTGATCAAGAACAGTTCATGAAACCATACATCATGAAGAACACTGATCTTAGAACTAAATCCACAGATGCTTCAGAAAAAGACTTTTTCAAGCTGATGAACAACAGCTGTTTTGGAAAGACTATGGAGAATCCGCACAAGCGTAAAGATGTCAGATTGGTCACCAAAGAGAACGAAGCAATTAAGCTGACTTCAAAACCTAATTATCAGGACTTCAGAAGATTTCATGATCAGCTTTTTGGCATAATAATAAAAAAAAGAAAGTCAAATTAGACAAACTGGTATTTTTTGGGGTTTTACTGTTTTAGAATTATCAACGCTTTTGATGTTAGAATTTCTTTATGACTACTTTAAACCCTTGTATCCAGAGTCCAGAGTACTTTACACAGATACAGATGGGTTTTGTTATAGATATCCCTACTGAAGACATCTATAAAGACATGGAAAAAAGAAGTAGCTAAAGGGCATGCGGGATGGTATGACACATCCGATTCCCCTAAAGATTCGCCTTTGCATTCAATTACTAAAAAGAAGGTTTTAGGAAAGATGAAGGATGAATTTACCCGGAGGGGTGATTAAGGAGTTTATTGGTTTAAGATCGAAATGTACAGTATTTCGAGCCGGGAAAAAAACCATTAAGAAAGCAAAAGGAATATCTCGCAGTGTTGTGCAGTCAAACATATCGCAGACAACTACAAAGAAGCATTGTTCAATAAAACATACTTTTTATCATGACAACGTAAAACTACGATCTAATCTACATGAGATCAACACAACAGTTGTAACAAAAAAGTCATTAGATAGAACAAACACAAAACGAGTTTTTTGTTAATCCCGAGTTTTCCCTATGCAATGGGACACTGGAGAACGGCATAATTATATATCTTCTTCATATTTTCCTCATCCATATTATAGTTTTCCCCAAGTTTCATTATAAGCTCAATAATATAATAATCCAATTCAGACAAATTTTTTCTCATGGTTTGCTTGATGTGCTCGAATTTTTTTTATTATTTCAAGATATTCTTTTCCCCATATTTGATAATCAAATTTTGGGTTTTGGGTAGTAGGTGATCTGGATGTTTTTGCATGTGTTGGTGAATCCTCACAAATGTTTCTCTATAGCAGAACACATATCATATGATTCCGCATCAATTCCAAGGTCTCTTCATTATCATTCTTGTTTCATTCTGCGCTTCCTTCTGAGCTTCCCTTTTAAACTCAAATATATTTACGTACATTAATTAAGCGGAACTGTGTTGGTGGGATTATCTGCAGTTCTTCCTTCACAAAAGATCTTTGAGGAGCTGGTTGTTTTGTTGTGTCAGTTTCTCGTAAATAATACACGGGCGATTCATTTTTACAATTTCTTTTTTTCATTGGATCAACACTCCAAACGGATCAGTTGCCCTGATGCGAGTGTCCTCTTCTGCTTCCCCCAGTAAAAAAAGGTACCTTACTTTTAAACCAAACGGTAATAGTTTGTGGTTGTTGGAGTCTTCAGCAACTTTATTGTTTGTTTTTGATTGCTTGTACTGGTTTTAGCCCCGTTAATTTAAATTCTTCATTATTCATTGCGCGCAAAACTGAGGGCAGTCTCCTAACCCATTCTGTGTTGCGAGAATTGTCAATAAGCTCTCTGTGATACTGGTAGGAGAAAAGTCTTTCAGCTAACTGTTTGTTAAAGTTTTCAACTAAAGCCTGTGATCTGTGAACTCCTGGAATGCCTCTTTTAATGGTAACTCTATGTTTTAACAATAATTGATTCACTTGGCCTTTAAATTCTTTTCCCATCATCAACTTGAATCATGCGAGGATAAGTTAGCGGGCCTCGTTGGTATATCAGTTGTATGGCAACAGCAACAGCAGAAGCACTCTTTTGTGTTAATGGTTCCGCATCTTTGTATCTTGAAGCTATGTCAATGACTGTAAGTGCGTACTTAAATCTTTTTCGTCTAATCGTATCATGGGGTAAATATAGAAGGTCCATTTGATGGGTGTCGTTTGGCGTTGTGTTCACAAAGTGCGGTCTCAGTATTCGTCTAGGTGCAGGTAAATAAATTTGGCAAATCGCTTGTTTAGATAACCATTCCTTCGCTGTTGTTCACTGACCCCCCGCTGCTTGGCTTAGCTTTTTAATTGCTGTGATTCCCTTCCAATATCCTTTGGGTGAATAATAGATTTTGTTCATTTTTTATTCAGCCAATATTATGCGCAACAAAATACACAACAGTCATACCAAAGACAATAAACGCGATTTCTTGCATCTTTTGTTTTTCTGATGGTTGATAAAAGTCACTGAATTTTGGCGGGGGCAATGTCTCGATTGGTTTGCCCGTTACTAGATAATACTCTTTTATTGCTTGATCAACATCTTTAAATGTGTAAGCTGCATGTCCCTGTTTTTTCAGTTTATTGTTAATAAAATCTAACTGCTCGATTCTCTGCTTTTCATAGTAATCTTGTGCTGCAGCGAGTTGCTCCATAGCTTTTTTATGTCTTTTTCTCTTGCCGTCATCCCGTAGTTTACTAAATGCGTAATTACTTCCGCTAAAAGCAAGCGCATTCACTACTGCACCGCCTATCATCATTACGAGTGAAGCCATTTTTTATAAATGTATTGTTTTTAAATTTTACATATTGATACTGTCTGGAATTATTCCTTGCTTAACTAGAAAATCTTTCGTAGCAAATGAAGCTGTAATAACAGCAATCAGCTTTGCTGAATCCTCAAAGTCTAGTTTGCCAAGATCTGCTGGCTTTATTTTTAACAGGCTTTTACCAAGCATCGTGTATCCTACACTTAGACCTCCAATAACAGCAGAATGGTATACAAGGTTAGTAATAGTTTTTTCGGTGCTCATTTTTAAAAAATAAAATAATTATAATTAATAAAAAACATGAACAGCGATGATCTACTAATCCTTCCTGAACTTATGATTACAACTGATCAATTTGATGACCAAAATATTATGCCAAAAAAGGAAAGGTTGTATTCTTTGGCGGCGTGTGGAAAAACAAAACAGTTCCTCGGAAATGAATTCAGCATAGAACAGATTCAACAGATGTCACCACAAGACATTGTAAAGTATCACAACAGGTATGAAGCGCAACTAGGGTCGAGAATGGTTAAAAGTGTGGGGCAAACGGTTCTTAGTTTGTACACTAAACTAGTCAAAAGATTTGCTCCCATTGATTCGAACAAGATTTTATGTATGATTTAACGCAGGATCCAGTTTTAACAAAGTCATTAGAGTCTCTAAGCTGTGATCTATATTACAAATTTGGAACGTTACTGTCGCCGCTAATCATGGGATTAATAACTTTTAATCATATAGATTTTATTTCCCTTCAAAATGAACGAGCCAGAAAAACAGCAGAATCAGGAAACATTGAATCAGAAAACATTGAATCAGGTGGAGAATGTGACCAGTAAAAAGCCTCCTCATCCTGGGCGCGTTGCAGCAGGAAAAAGATTAGCAGAGTGGAACAAACAAACAAAATTAATGTTACAAGCACATAATATAACTCATAATGAAAAAGTGCTAGAGCCGCAGCCAGTTGTTTCAATGCCTGCTATAAAAACACCAGAACAAGTTGAGTCAAGCCCTACAACAACAGGGTTGCCAACACCACCAAAGCCTTCAAGGTTTCTTAAAGGTGTCATTTTTGGCTTCATTGCTACTGGGGGTGGTTATTACGGTTATAAAATATATAAACAGCGGCAGCTAAAACCAAAGCAGTCAAAAAAATCTCAACCACTAAATACAGAAGCTGAACAAAAAAGCATGCTAGAACGCCAACAACAAAAGTTCAATTTGATCCATTTGTAATGCAATAATACTTTATTGATACTGCAATCCTAACATACTGGATTGGTTTTTAATTTATTATAAATAAATTTGTTTTCTTTGATAAAATAGATCATGACGGATTATTATTTGTTTAAAATGATGGAGTCAATAAATAAAGACATGGAGTCTATAAAAGACATTTCCATAGACCAGAATTGTAATCAGTGCGGTTGCTTACGATGTATAAAACTTCATTAAGATCTATGCCGACCGATCTCGCGTCAAAGACGCTGAGCAAGACATCCTCGACGATGACGCGTTTTTTGAGGCGTGTGTGTACTATATTAGACATCTACTATTTAAGATAAAAGCATAGATTGTATGTTTTTTTGATAATTATAAGATAACTTGAATAAGTGACTTGGGGTAACTGTGAGGATGACTTGAGTAAGAACTTAGAAGTGACTTGAGTAAGAACTTGAGGATGACTTGAGGACGACTTGAGTAAGAACTTAGAAGTGACTTGGGGTGACTTAAGGATAACTTGAGTAAGAACTTAGAAGTGACTTGAGTAAGAACTTGAGGATGACTTAAAGACGACTTGAGTAAGAACTTGAGTAAGAACTCAGAAGTGACTTGGGGTAACTTGAGTTAAGAACTTAGAAGTGACTTGAGTGTGTGCATGCGTGGGGTGGGGGTGGGCGGGGTGGGGCGGGGCAGGGGGTGTGAATGCGTGTTTGTGTGTGCACGCACCTTTAATTATTTATAAGAAACGGATGTCCCAAAATATAATATAGTTATTATCAGTAAACAACAAAACAACAACAATGACAGCAACGACAACAACAACAATAACAACATTTTATACAAGCGCGATCGCACGCACACACGCATGCACACACGCAAACACACACACACAAGCATTTAAAATAATCCCTTCATCAATCGGCTGGCGGATGATAGAGTGCCAAGTTCCCTCTCACTGCTTGACTAACTAGCACCCTTTGACTGCTCAGGCTTTGCTAAACAAGACTGTTACAAACTGTGTAATGCAGGTTGGTTTTACCTCGTCAATGCGCATGCCCAGTGGAATTAAGGAGAATAAGGTATGTAGAATTGTTTAGTTGTGCTGCGGTGAAAATAGCGTGATCGTCCGAGTGCTACGCCCACCATAATTAACCAGAAACAACACTAGCTGTGTTACTGGTTAATTATAGTGAGCGTAGCACTGTAGGTTGCGTGACTGCCAGAAAGCGCCCGCCTGCCAAGGCGTAAGATCCTAGCAGAGCATAAATTAAGTGATCAGGTTTCAGCCCTAATGACGGGTCTTTATAACCTTGCCGCTGCCCTCGTGTCTGTCTGTCTGTTATGCAAAGTTTTTAAAGATTAAGCAAAAGCTGAAATCTGAAAAGTTTAGTAAATTAGTATTGAAAACAGATAATCCTACACAGTATGTATGTTTGTAGAAAATCGTTATTTTTTTGGTTATTAAAAGAGAATGTGTTATGGATTATCATTTTTAATTCATTGTTGAAGTTTACTTGTCAGAGAACTATAAAATACCGGTTCTAGGTCGGCCCGTTCGAAACGTTAGTTTCGAACGGGTGAGTTAGAACTGGTATTTTATAGTTCTCTTGTGTTGTGCAGTCAATCTCGAACCCCGATATGGACGGCGACAAAAAAGGTGGTTTCGACGCAGCAGACGAATTATTGTCGATGGCGACGTGTTGTTGTGCCTGGCAGTGGTGGAAGCGCTTTGGTAGGGGTCATTCCTAAATGAGCGCACCACCTGTCTCTGTGTCCGTGCGGTCAACGCTTGTGGTCGGCCTGCTCATGGAGCGTCTGCTGTGGAGCCAGTCACCAGATAGCGGTTCCTCAGTCGATAAATTGTCGAGTGGTGGACATTCAGTCTGGCTGCAATCACCTGGGCTGACGAGCCTGCGTACAACATACCAATGGCTAGTTCTCTGTCATTTTTCGTGAGACGCGGCATCTTGCTTTTTTACCTGTGTGTTGCACCTTTGATGCGCTCCTGTTTTTCAACCCATTTCAGTTTGGAGATGTGAGCAGTATTCTGAGCAGGAGCATCTTTTTCACGGGTTGTGTCTTGGCTACAGTGTAGAAGCTTGAACAACCGCAATAGCAGTTCCCACGTGCCTCACTAACCACACTTACCACAGCCGAATCTGATGAAAACGAAAGCACATAAAGAAACCAGTCTTCAGCATGCCTGACCCACAGACCCAGACTCCACACTATAGTCTGTTTCCAGAAGCGACAGTAAAGGATTGTTTTTCGCGTTTCTTTTGACAAAGGCTATATTATAACTTCCATTGACCAATTAACACAAAAACTTGCAGAAGAAAACTACAGTGTGTTGGCCTTACAATCCCTAAACACACATAGAAATAATTTACCTAAACTCGCTGGCTATTATTTCCCCCCAATTGTTCAACAGGGGAACACTAATGACAAAATCAACGTAGCCATTTACATCAAGGAAGGAGAGAACTACAGCTCCTGTGCAAGTCCCGTTCCACCCGACACACCTGACTCCTATTCGTGCGCAGTCAGGGTTCAGGCAAATACTAACATTGTATTAACTGTTGTGTCAGTCTATCTACCACGGGGACCTAACGAGCACAATTCTGAGTGGTTACGATCTTTTCATTTAAGACCAGATGAAAACAATAAATATCTAATAACTGGAGATTTTAATGCTCATTCCCCGTTTTGGGAAAAGGATTGTCAATTGATTACTAGTAACCGTTTCATTGAAAATCTCGTCGACTCGTCCTTAAATCTTTTGAATGACGGGAGAATAACACGCGTTCCCGACAACCCTAAGCACAAGCCAAGTGCAATAGATTTAACTTTGATATCTCCAGATCTAGCACCACTTTGTGATTGGCAAACCTTCGATGACGCACTCAATAGTGATCATATTCCAGTCATTACTACCTTCGAAACTACAAGGCTTGAACCAACAGCTTTGACAAAGGAAAAAGTCCCAAAATATAATTATAAATTAGCTAACTGGGGTAAATTCACGGAATTACTAAAACCTTTCTTTGTCGATACAGAAGAACTTGATACAAAAACTATTGACGACCTATACGATCGGTTTCAGAATGCTATGCTTTCTGCCACGAATCAGTCAATATCTATGATAAAACCTGTTAAATCAAGTTCGAAAAGCACACAGGTAATGTCTGGTGAATGAGACGTGTGAAAAAGAGAAAAAGAAGAAGAACATCAAACTGAGAGAGAATATTTACGAAGTAAAGGAGAAGAGCACGCTGAAAAGCTTCTTGAAAAACAAAGAGCCAAAAATCATTTTAATCATATCACAGCACAAGGAAAACAGCAATATTGGTCTAACTTTTGTAAGAATGAAATAACAAATTATAAAGATTTTAAAAAAGTGTGGGAAAAGTTAAGAACAATGAAAAATGGAGTAAACTTGCCAAGATGTCCTGTCAAGCTTCCAAACTCGGATTTCCCATCTAATCTAAAAGGCCGAAGCTTTTGTTGATATATTCGCCAAAAATGGCAGCAAAGATAGTTTATCAACAGAAAATAGACTGCACAGAGAGCAAGAAGAAGAAAACTTCACCGAGAACAATCCAGACCCTGTTGCAAACCACTATCTGAATGCTCCCATAACAGTTCAAGAAGTAGAAGAATGTCTTGCTAATCTGGGAACCAAAAAAACATCAGTGGGATTAGATGGAATCTCTAATGAAATGCTGCGTCATGTCCCACCTAATGTTAAACGATTTATCTCGGTCTTCATTCAAAAATGCTGGGAAAAATGGCAATTTGCCTACATTATGGAAGCATTCTATCATAGTTCCTATACATATACAAGGAAAACCTCGAAGTAACATAAACAGCTACCGTCCAATTGCCTTAACGTCGCATACATGCAAACCAATGAAAGAATTGTCTTAAACAGATTACTTTACTTTTGTAATAAACATCAAATTATCCCTATAAATCAAGCTGGTTTTCAGAAAGGCAGATCAGCACAGAACATCTAGTGAAACTCACTACACATATTAAACAGCAATTCGCAAGACGTAAAAACATCTTGGCAACTTTCTTTGACGTAAGGAAAGCGTATGAACAAGTGTGGCATAAACGACTTTTGCATAAACTGAAAACTATTGGAATAAATGGAACCATGTATGATTATGTCAAAGCTTTCCTTGAAAGTAGAATTATTCAAACAAGAATAGAGCATACATATTCCACCAATAGAACACTGGAAATGGGTCTTCCACAAGGATCAGTATTATCTCCAATCCTATTTAATATCCTGATTGCAGACAATACCAAAGGCTTATCCAAAGACGTAGTTTTAGTACAGTTTGCTGATGACATATGTCTGTGGATGAAAGTCACTATGAAAAGAAAAAACCCATTAAGATTCTTAAATACATAAAGATCAAATATCAACATGAATTAGACAATATTAGTAGTTTTTTTTTTACATGAAAATGGATTGACAC
>JAFLJL010001736.1:0-33388 GCA_018398815.1 Conus ventricosus | reverse complement strand
TTTGCGATCTCACGCTGAATATATTTGCGGAGAAAAATTCGCATGGAAAGTTTTGGGTTTTCCCCATTCACATCAATTCGGTAATCCCGACCGACCTTTTCAGTGTGGTGAACGGTCCTCTCCAATGCATCAGCAGACTTGTTGTGACCCGTGGGAAGCAGTCCAGACTTGATCTCCCGCTTGAGGATTGCTTCCTCACCTCTGTCATTTGCTTCTTCTGACGACCTAGCCTCCTGCAACTTTCCTTTGCAACCTTGCATGTCCATACCTGTGCCCACCTTTGGAACAGGGCGAGATTGGGCCAATCAGATCAACAGCCACTCTCCTGAACGGTGTGTCAATTAAAGGGGGATGTTTAAGAGGTGCCTTCCTCTTCACCCCTCTTGTGGCTGACCTTTGACACACGTCACATGACATGCAGAAACGCTCGATGTCTGCCATTGCCCCTGGCCAATGAAAATCATCAAAGATTCGGTCAGCTGTTTTGCTGGTGCCGAGATGACCCGCCATGAGCGACTCGTGACCCACTGACATGACAGTGTCACGATAACATGCTGGTACCTCTAACTGAGTTGTCACCTTACCTGTCTTCCCCTTGGTGAACACTCGGTACAGCAGCCCGCCTTTCACAAGAAATTCTGTCTCACCTCCTCTAACCTCCTGTTTCTCTCCACCTCTTGCCAACTCCCAAGACTTCACGAGCGAAGGGTCTTGTTCCTGCGCTGCCCTAAACTCATCAGGCGACACATCTATGCCTGACTTCCTTGCTGGAACGACTAACGGTTTATCCACCTTTTCCTCCCTCCTGCTCCGTGTTTGAACTGCTGCCCCTGTAGCAGTCAACAACTCAGGATCCCCTGGATCCCTTGCACCTGGAATATTTCCGATGATCAAATCATGAAGGGGTTTCTCCATCACCAACGCAGACAACTCGCCTGAGAAGTAAGGGGTACGTACTTCTATCTTAGCAACTGGAAACTCCCTCACAGTGCCATCGATTAGAGTACAGGTCTGGATTTGCCCTGTCAAATCCCCTTTCTCGACCAGCGTTGTTCGTACTACACGCATGAACAACCAGTGTCTCGTAACACTTTCACCCTCTGCTGGCCAATCCACCCTTCTTCCACTGTAACGAACCACTCAGCCTAGTGCCCTCCATCCCTGACACTGACTGCTGTCCAGTGCTAGCCATAAGCTGCACTCCACCCTCTTCAGACTGAATCCCTTTTGGTTCCACTGCAGGTCGTTTCCCTTGGCGACCCTTATCCACCTCTGCAAGGCTGCTGCCTTCTGGAACCTCATGCGACAATCCCTAGCCACATGTCCCTTCTTGTGACAAATGAAACACCTAATGTCCCTTTGCCCTTCCTTCTGCCCCACCACTGGGTTTGCAGACTTTGCAGAAAACTCCCCTGGTTTCCTTGCACTCTTCTCACCTGTGCCTGGCACCTGTTTCTCCTGCACCTTAGTGCCCAAACGTGCCTCTCTATACACCTCTGCGAACTTCAACAACTCTCCTGCTGTCTCTGGCTGTCTCTCTTTCAAATGTATGGTTAACTCAGGGCCGCAACCTGACAAAATCTGTTCCTTCATAACTAGCTCTTTCAATTCAGCGAACTCCTTTTTCGTCCCACTCAACTCTAACCACTTCTCAAAATAGTGATCTAAACGTGCACCAAACTGAGTGTACGTCTCACCTGCTTGTAATTTAGCTGAACGAAATTTCTTCCTGAACCCCCCCTGTGAGGTCAAATCCTTTCATCAACGATTCCTTCACAGCGCCGAAATCAGACTGTTGTTCTGCTGGTAACGCAGTGAAAATTTGTAATTCCTTACCCGACAGTAACGCTGACAAAATGACTGACCACTCTCTGAAGGCCAACCCCTGACTGGTCGCAACCGTTTCGAAACGACTGATGTATGCATCAATCGCATCGGTCCTTCCGAAGAATTTTGGCCAACGGGTCGGGGGCATAGCGCGCCACAGAGTCATTACTGAAACTGAACTCCAGCCTCTGTGGTCTCCCTTTTGTAATCTCACTTTCTCCTAATCTATTTGAACCTTTATCTTTCTGTTTCTGCGTTTCCTCCCTAGCTTTAATCCTTTCTGTTTCCTGCTTCATTCTTTTCTGTTTCCTCCCTAGCCTGAATTATCATTAGCCTGAATCCTTATTTTTTCTATTTCTACTCTTCTTTAGCCTCTTCCTGCTCTGCTAATTTCCAATGCGACACGGCGTCATTCCGCGCGTTCATACTCTTTCCACTTTGTTGGGTTTTCAACACGAATGCTCGCAAACTCATCTCCAGTGTACCTAAATCACGAGCGACGCTCACAAGGTGATCAATAGGTGTTCTTGTCGTCCGCCATTAATCTTTTTTTTTTTTTTTTGAACATGTTTTATTACGACAGCCAAACTGGTGTTTTTGGGGCCACTCAGACGTAATAGCACAATCCTAATGAATGAAAATATTTAGCTTGGACAAACGTAATTAGTTTTATAAGACGCCCACGACTGACCCCAACTATAGAGGCGTATTATAGGCAACGTGCGAAATAAGTACCTGGGCTGAAATGCCAAGCCTATATTAACTCTCTTGAAGCAAATGCAGCTAGTATTAAATCTATCTTGGGAACAATACAGTAAGACAACCCTTTGTCTAGAATTAACAATACTTGAATCCCACCGCAGCTTCCTCTCTGAGAAGTTGAACAATTATAATAAGTATCCCTGCAGGGCTCGCCAATCAATTGTCAACCTCGGTGTTGGCGATGGAGAAGGACTACGCACAGCCCAAACACACTCACAGCTTGCTTACCGATTCTCATCATATACTTGCATTCGTCACATCAAACCACTAGTAAAGTCATAACTTTACTACACATGTCATAGAACCGATCCATCAATGCATATGGAATCAAACCAAAATACAAAGACTCTTCTCTATTCCTGAACTTCACAAAAATCATTTGTCAAAACTCATTAACTAACCCGTATAAATAAATTTCGACTTTACCTGGCCAGTGATCTATCGATTCACGAATCACTGTCTTTTTGCCTTCCATCTTTTTTCCTTTCAACTGTCACTTCACAACACGACACAACTGCTTGCACGGTCGGGCACGAACGCCTAGTCAGTGAAACTTTCACTGGTCAGTAGGACTGCGATGAAAGTGGGCGCTGGCCTAGTTGAGGTCGAACCCCCGTTTTAAGATAAAACATGACTATCAACAGCGAACTGTTCTCCGTTCTTTCTCCGCATTAACGCATTTGCACTCCTCATCTCTCTCTCTCTTCCTAGTCTGCTCTTATCAAATGACATGTTCTTTTCTTTTTCTTTTTTTTTTCTCTTTTCTTGCGCGTCCTCTTCGTTAGTTAGCAACTCTCTCTTTCCACATCTCTCTTAGTCCTCCTCTGCTGACTAGCTCCTGCTATTGCTTCAACTTGTTCTCTGGCTCCTCCTCCCTTCATCTCTCCGCTCTGCCCTCTCGCCTGCAGAGATCCACTCAGAACCTCTCTCTCTCTCTCCTCGTCTTCTCCTCCCTCGTTTCTCCTCCCGCCTTCTCTCACTCCCACATCCTTCATATCTGTTCCGATCTGTCCAAAAAGGCGAATACCATTGGTCAGTATTTTACCCTATACCCGGAAGTTATCTCCCTCTAATTCCATTGGATATTCTAATCACGACAGTCACGCCCAACACGCCTACTCTCTTGGTGGTCAATTGGTCATTAAATTATTAGCTAGATTTCCGACCCCACCACACACTACCATCCCCCCCCTATCCTACTAAACTGGCGCCGGTGCTTAAGAGTCTGGGCACTGTCACTCGAAAATTGGGGCTAAATGTCTGCGCCCAGGCACTGCGTCGCCGGCAGACATCGAGGGCGTCGTCCAACTAACGCTTAGTCTCCTGGTGTCGGACCGTCCCGGAATGATGAGAATTATCCCCCCCCTCCCCCTTGTGCCCAAATTCTGAGGCATCTTGAAGGCGTCGGGATGTCTGATGGACTTATGTCCAGTTGAAGTGGCCCGGCGACGGACCACACTTTGGTTGTTTGAATTTGACCGTGACATACTTTCACAGATCTATTTATTTATTGTTTCTTCATATCGCTTAGCGGTAATCATGTCTTTAGTCGTTTAAAGTAGGCATGAGTCGAGATAGTTTGAACAATGTAACTTCGATCATCATAATTTAGACATCAACCATCTTTAAGTGAGATGAAATGTGTGTGTGTGTGTGTGTGTGGTGTGGTGTGTGTGGGTGTGTGTGTGTGTGTGTGTGTGTGTGGGTGGTTGTGTGTTTGTGTGTGTGTGTGTGTGTGTTGTGTGTTGTGTTGTGTTGTTGTAGTGGGAAGAAGACTGGGACAGAGAACTACGATAAGCGTTAATCAATGCCATTAGCGATTATTCGAAGATAGGTAGCTGCATGCACGTGAGCGCGCACGTCACCACACACACACCACTCGCACATACACACACACACCACACACACACACACACACACACACACACACAACACACACACACACACACACACACACCCCACACCCACACACACACACACACACACACACACACCACCACAACACACACGCATACACACTTGCATACACACACACCTACAGACAGACACAACACACAAAACACACCACACACACACACACACACACACACACACACACACACCACACACACACAGCACACACACTGAACCTTTCACAGAAAAGTTTCGTACAAATGAAGTATCTCTCAATTCAGAGACAGATTTTTGCTAAAAAGAGCAAAAGAATAAAAAACAGCTAAATTCTATTCAGTCATACACATCTACTCTTTTCTTAAAAAAAACAACTTTCACCACATTAAAATCTTCTGTCCAACTCAACCATTCCACCCATTCCCAAATGGACACCACACCAAAGCAAATAAGACACAAACTATACTGAACAGAACACAACGATCCACCATATATCTTTAAAATATTATGCAAATTCTCATTTTGAAAATCAGTATAAGACCAACCAAATTTTTTACAGATGGCTCCAGTGTTAAGACCAGTAGAACAGGAGCGCTTTTATAATACCAAATAAAAGTATAGAAACATATCATCTTGGCATACACCTGTCAATTTTTTTACTGAGAATTAGGTTGGCCTATCGATGTCCCTAACGCATGTTTTAAATCTTCCATAAAAATTGGGTCCCACTTTTACGGTAGCAAGTGACTCAATCAGCTCTTTCCTGCCTTACAGTCTTTAAATTCAAAAATTCCGTTGCAAGACTAGTACAGAAATATAATTACGTGACACAATCTCCTATCGATGAAAAGAATAAATGTGCCCGATCTGTTGGGTGCCCTCACATTGTGAATCTCAACAAATGAGAAAGTTGATCAAGCTGCTCGAGGAGCAGCTCGAACTATTGAAGGCACTACTGCCCATAACTTTCCGCTAGACCCAAAACAAAAGTTATACCTTGATTAATAAAATAAAAGCATCTCTTAACAGTTCAAAAGGTTTATTGAAAGACACAGATAGGTCCAATAATTATCAAAAACTGTCATACCGACAAACCTGACATTCACCCCAAGACGCAATTAGACAAATCGAAAGTCCGATATCTAAGAGTAGTATCCTTAATCAGTTAGGATGCGCTTGATTCACTCGAACCAAAAACAGCAAAAATGTTAAATGCGTATGGTGGGAAAATCCTCGTGTAATCACCTATACTAGAATTGTCCAAAAGCAAAGAATGCAGTGCACAAGGCTGTACTAATAGTTTCAATATAGATCGAACACCACTGACCTTACCTAAATATTAAATAAAAATGCTTTTCTTATTTTGTTCGGTATGCCCACATTTATTATGTAGTCCAGTAGGAATTTATCTTAAACTTTCAATAACCCCTCTATACAAAAAAAGAAACACCACACACCACACCCACACACACACAAACACACACACACACAACACACACACACACACACACACACACACACACACGACACACACACACACATGCGCACTACACCTCATGCGCCACGCACAACGCACGCGCTCGCACACACACACACACACACACACACACACACACACACACACACACACACACAACACACACACCCACACACCCACACCCATTCCCCTCCTTCTCTCACGAACTCACACACGCACGCAACGCAACTCACCACCATGCACGCACCACGCATGCACACACGACACACACACACACACACACACACAACACACACACCCACACACACACACACTCACCCAACACCCACACACACACACACACACACACACACACACACACACACCACACCACACACACACACACACACACACACACACACTCACACACAACAACACACACACAACACACTGTCAGTAATCACGTTAAGTTGGAAACGATAAATTGAAGAACGCAACAACACACAACACACACATACATGCACGCATGCAAGTGCATGTCATATACAACACACTCTCACTCACTCTTACAGGCCACCCCCTTAAACATACATACACAATGCACACAAGTGTGCTTGCAATGCATGAACACACACACACACACACACCACACACACACACACACACACACACACACACACACTCACCCACCACACACACACACACACACACACACACGACACAACACACGCACACACTCACAACACTTACACACAACATACACACACATGCAACACAACGCATTGCACTCCACGCATGCGCAAAGTTAGAGGGCGCATCACACACACACACACACTCACAACACTCACACACACAACCCACACACACACACACACACAAACAGAATCCCAGAGAGAGAGAGAGAGAGAGAGAGAGAGAAGAGAGAGGAGAGAGAGAGAGAGAGAAGAGAGAGAGTTTTCATCCAGTCCAGATAGGCATGGTAAGATTCTTGTTCCCAGCCCTGTAAATCGTCAGTTGTGAAGAGGAACGTATTACTAGGCCCCTTTGTTGGCCACTGACAGTGCCCTGGTCCTGCCTGAGCTCCACGCATCCCTTTGTGCCTTTTCTTGCCTCTGTGTGAATCATCTGTCCAACAGAGTAGGGGGATGGGGGGAGCGAGTGCGAGTTCATTTGTTTATTTGTGTGTAGAAATAGAAGGTTTGAAAGCGACGCGTAGCATCTGGAGGGTTAGTATATGTGTGTCTGTCTGTCTGTCCTCTCCCTCTCCTCTCAAGATCTCTCTCTCTCCTACTACTTTCTCCTCGTCCTCTCTCATTCTCGGGTGCCCCATTCCCCCTCCCTCCCCTCATCTCTCTCTCTCTCTCTCTCTCTCTTCTTCTCACACACACACACACTAACACACACACACACCCACCACACACACACACACACACACCACGACACACACACACACACACACACAACACACATACACCACACACACAACACACACACGCCAACCTCCTCAATGCGTTTCGTGGATCAGTGTCACAGGTGTGAGCATTTTTGGCACTCAGCACCCCACTCATCAGTCATGGGAAGAGCGTACATCAACATCACTGGGAAACTGGTGGAGGGGGGGTGGGGAGACAAATAAGCCACTCCAAGGGCCTCCAATCACGGGACCTCCTGTCGCGTTTAAATAAATCCGATTTCAATATCCAGCGGGCCACCCGTTCAATATGAAAAGTTGGTTTGGTCAGACCAGCCTGCTGGCATACTGGTAGTCACAGTCTTGTCTTGTTGTAGACATCGAAGGACTACCTAGGCTGTGGCACAAGACAGGAGGAGAAGATGGGGAGGGAGACTGACTACAGTCCAATTTTCTGTGGCCACAGGCTGGGCTCTGTTGGAACCCTGGGACTTTACTTTAACTTGCTGCTCTGTCTTGGCATTCCATTCGCGACAGACCTCACAAAAAGATCTACTTGCAAAGTGAGGCACTGCTAGCTGAAATCAAATCAAAATTTGAAAAATATTGCTAAAAGTCCGCCACGAAAAATGTTGACAAAACAAATACAAGACAAAACACGAACGCATTTCGACCTCTTAGTCTCTCAGGCAACATACACCACACTCGGACAACGAAAATAACGAGCAATCATTTATGTTCATCTCCGATTTGGCGCACATGGGCGTTAGAGAATGTAAATACGGTTCACGACCACTCCATTAATTTTGCATACGAAAACCCCCATTTTCCACATACTAATCAAGTCCTTCCTCTCACGACAGTTTTGACCAAATTTAACACCTATTTACAAAAAAATTACACCATCAAAACCCATTAAATATTGACGCAATCAGCACATTAAACGGGCTTGCAGCTACAGATCATAAGATTTGGTGATTGTGAACAAAGAATTCACATGTCTCTTACAGGACATGAAAAGAACTAAAAAATGTATATGGCTTTAACAGCCTTACTTCAGACTGGCACTGCATTCTGTTTTTACACGACACGGCAAAATCGTAAATTGCAATTACTGCCCGACAACGAAACGGCTGCTGTTGTTACCCGACACGGCAAAAATCCGTAAATTGCAATTACTGCCCAACAACAAGACTGACGCAGTGGCGACACATTAGCATTCATCACGCGATGCACGCTAACCAATCGGCAATGGAGTATGGACGTCATCTCTGTGGGGCTTGTGGCAACAAGGTATGGCGGCCGTCATTTAACATTTGAGAGCGTGCCGTTCGCTGTATTCTGGTGTGCTAGGCTTTCTTCACAGAACAGAGTAGACTTGTGTTGGGTAAAACCATGGCGAGTCAGGAAGTGATGTTTCAATGCCACTGCCAGTGCTGGAAGTGACGCTACTCTTACTGAAGAAATGTGTGAACTGTTTGTTATCTTCGCAAAACAACTGTCGCGATCAACAGACCGATCTTGTGGATAAAATACATTGTTTATCATGCGAGGCCAGTGACAAACTTTTTGAAAAAGAAATGAGTGGCGAGCTTGTCTCCCCCCGTAAAGCCAAAAGGAACATTCGTTTTTGTTCCCTCAGCAAAAAACGGAAGCTTATCAGTTGAAGATCTTGATAAATATATATCTAAACATTCGGGTGGACTACTCTTAATGCGAGGGTGACTGCCTTCAAAGCCATTTGATAAAACCAAAACCTTTGAAAGTATTCCAAGAAATGACCCCCTTCTGCACAGTGCTTGTTTACTCAGTGACATATATGAAAGGAAATCTCTTTCGCAGGCTCTTTTTAGGCACTGGCTTCAGAAAGGCAAAGAACAATTTTGAAACGGTTCAAAAACAAAAAACTAAGATTCTTATCTGAAAGAAGATTTGCTGGGTTGAGCCAACTCGCGTAAGAAGACAAATTGCAGTGTCATTTTTTTGTTTCTATTCTTATCCAAAATTTCACAAACTCGCGATTACATTTCTTTCCATGAGTTAGCAGCAACGAAAAACTTATCCTGAAATACATGCAATCCAACCCCAACTTTAAAGCATTCTGTGCATGTATACACATGACGTGCTTGAACCTGCGTGGCAGGAGTCAATGGATCCACTTCCACAGCGGTAGGGGGCGCCGCCAGAAAGCTACCCAACAAAACTGGGCCAAACGGCAGTTCTGCCGATTGACCTACAGAGACCCCTCAAAGCTAGCCCCGCCTGCTTGGAGCCTGTGGCCAACCCTCCCCGCACCTCTAAAGGGCTGTCTATTTAAGTCGGCTGCCGAAAGACCTTTGACAGAGCTCCTGTGAATATTGATTCAGGACTACGATTAGCGCCTTTGGCGGCTGTCTTCAAATTACGTCGATCAAGTGCAACCCCCAAAAAGCCCTCACCACACTCACCCTCAAGCGCCTCCCTATCTAGTTTGTGTGAGTGTGTGGTGTGGTGTGATGTGGTGAATGAGAGAGAGGGGGGAGATAGACAAGACACACAGACAAAATAAGTTCAACAGACAGACAGAACGACAGACAGACAGACAGACAGACCGGAGATGTGAGAGTAAATGAGGAGAGAGATCTAATTAATTTTTAATTTATGATTTTATTTGGGTTAAAAATGAAGACCAAACTACTACAGAGCTTATTAATATACTTTTCGAGTTGGATTGGGGAGAGGGAGGCGATAAAGATCATTAAAGAACAGGTTGAAGAATTAATTACTGATCCTTTTAATCGCAAGCCATGCAGAAAGCGTTAAGGTCAGGCTAAATAAAATACCGATTCTTGGCCCAACCAATATAAAATTATTTGCCCAATTTAGTTGATTATATAGCTTCTGAAGATGCAAATCTAACTGTTTCTACTGGCCCCGGAAGGAGTAACTATGGCTTTGATAAGAGCAATTGGTTATGACTAACAACAACAATGCTCACTGAAGCGGGGAGCGGCTTACTTACTCAATTTTAGTATTTATGAATTTACTGGGTTTAACAAATGAACCCCACGTTAAGTTATAACGCTTACAGAAATTTGATGATTTTGTGGGCTATTATTGCAGGATTGATAAAGAAAGAGTAAAGACCGTGTTTGAATGAATTTATAACAGAACCTTTTTGAAAAGTTTAACTATAGCAGAACGCGTAATAGGAAGCCAATTTAGTAAAATCGTCAGAAGCCTTGTCCTAAACCAATATAAAGTTTTTTTGCCATTTTACTTGATAATATTGCCCCTGAAGATGCTGACTTGCATGTGTCTGATGATCTTGGAAGGAGTAAGTCTAGTCGCTTAATGAGATCAGTTTTACGGATTGAAAACAAGACTATAAGAGAGTTGAATTACAATTATTTTTTATTAAAATTAGTATTAAAAAAAATGGCTGCCAAACTCAGTGACTCTGATTTAAAGGAATTGTAATGAACTAGTGACGAAACTATGAAGCATAAAACATTGAATTTAGTAATTTGGGCTTGAGAATGATGTAGACCATATAATCAAAGACCATAAGTGACTATTTAAGGTAGCAAACCAAAGCGATGAACCAATGACTGTAGTGATTCAGAAAAAGCTAAACTATTGGCGGACGATATTGTACGGTTAACGTGTCTGAGTGTTGCAACGACTGGCGAAAGAATAAAAGCCTGGTTTACTTATTTTATATACAATTATTTTTTGATTTACGTAAATATTGGGGCTTTAAAAATGACGACTCGACAAGTAATTTCGAGGATGGAAAACTATATACGATGGAAGAAATATTTGATAAGAAAAAAAACAATTAAGCGATACGTTTTTAGTGAAGTAGACAGAATAGTTATTAACCCTACAAACGTTCCATGAAAGCGTATCACATGCGTCACGTCAAAATTCCAGAGTCTCTTCAATGGAACCGCCAGTAAAATTCTGATGACCATTCTGATTGATACACCTGAACGATAGTAATATGGAAGTTCTGGGTTTCAACTAAACAGAGAAAAGGTAATCATCTATCGATGACTTAACTCTATAACTGGTCTGACTACATGCTAACACAGGTGTTAAACCATGCAAGTGAGGAGGAAAAGTTAAGTGTTTCTGCTGGTCCCTGAAGGGACAGCCCTTGAAATCAAATTGAGACAAACAAAGTTTTAATCCTATAAGTTGGCAATTCTTACCTTCCTCTTCCAAAGAATTTAGAGTTAAAACGAGCAGTCTTAAACATATGCATAATTCAGACAACATGTGTTTTATGTTGTGTGTTTTTGGCGCATTTACATCCTGTTAAAAATCATGTCAAACAGAAGTTTCCAATTAGGAACAGTGAAACAAGAGCTAGACTTTGATAAACATAACATTTCCAGTAAATCATAGAAAGTATTCTCAGTGTTGAAGAGCAAAACAAACCAATCAGCTGTAAACGTAAAACACATGGTCTGTATAAGCAAATCTAGTCCCTCTAAGGATTCTTCTCCCAACGCTCCCACTTAGGCGACCCCCTTAACAAACATGTAAGACTTGATACTGTTTACAGATAGGTACAAAAGAGCCCATTATGTATTAATTAAACAATAAGGCAGACTGTTGAGAATAAATACAGCACCACATAAATCTAAACAAGAGCTTTTTAGAAGGTGACTGGTTAGAATCCCCACTATAGAGAGCTGCTGCCCGTCATAGAGCTCATTTAACAGTATTGTAGACTTGAAACCAAACTCCTCACACCTAAGCCTGGCTCTAAGTGATTTTAAGACTATAACTCAAATGCCAGATGATCCATACGTGGTTTATAATGCTGACTTTGAATCGCTCTTACCGCAGTACTATGGCCCCAACAGCAAAACAAAAAACAACGTTAAACCCACCAACCAGATCTGTCTTAGCGTTTATTGTTGTTAGGTCAGACGGTCACCACACGACACCAGAGATTATACAGAGGCCCAACGCAGCCAGTAGATGTTTTTAGAGCAGATGACAGCAAACTTCGCATCAATTTCAACCAACTAAATCTTTCGACTGTTGTGCCTCCCTGAAAGACAATAACGTTATGACTCATCTACACACTGCTGGATTGCAATAAAGAACTATTAGGCAACGCAGTAATAGACCACGTCACATTACTGAAAGTTAGAGGCTGCTGCACAACAATTGTAATCTTCAACTTCAAGGTTATGACCCTAAGACATGGAAACTGCCTATCTTCTTTCATAACTTAAGAGGCTACGAATCTCATTTATCATGCAAGCAGTACTTCTGAATATAAGAGGGTTGCACTGCATTGCCACAGTCATCCAGAAAAGTACATGACTTTTTACTCTTGACTTTTATCCTTTATGGACTCAGCCCATCTCTGATGGCTAGTTTAGATCAGTTAGCAGATCTCCTACAAACTTTCCAATCACTAAACAATACTTTGCGTCCATCTTTAGTGCGCAAAGGCGTCTATCCTTATGAATACATGAACTCTGGGATAGGTTATGATGAAGAACTCCACTTCCTCCTAAAGGCGCTTTCATTCTAGTCTTAGAGCAAAGACATAACTGATTGCTGACTTAATACGCCAGAAAACCTGGACAGAATTACACTGTGAACAATGGGTGACTACATGATCAATATTTATTGGCTGATTGACGTGTGTTTATTACAGAACGTCTTTCAGAATTACAGATCTACATGCATGAAACATAACAACTAGACCACTTCACAATTACATCTCTGATTATCTGCGCCCTGGCCTTTTCTTGGACGCCTTCTTAAAGTCTACAAACATCCAGATGAACTTAATTTCGATCTACCCACACTTCATATGATTGAAGAACGGCTAAGGTAGGTATTGAAGTATTGGCCTCACATCCTTACAGCACAGCCAATAACAAATATTTACGACGATTATATCCCCACTAGAACCAGCCAACAATCTAATGTACTTAGCCCAACAATCTAGTATGGGGAATGGGCTATGAGTCAACCGCTTCCAATGAGAAACTTTTACAATGATCAAAGGACTCATAATGTTAATACTGTGTTAGGCTTGATTGTCACAGCATACGCCTGATAATCCAATGGACTAATCTTGGAAGTAGATTTAGATTATCTAAAAATTACAACGAGCTCCACAACGGGATTACCCCTGCCGCAGAATAGATTAAAGATGGAGAGCGCTAGCGAACGCGCCTAAACTTGTGCCTAATCTTACGACACAAAACTAAATATGTGTGCCATTTACCGACTCCTACATTTTTACTTAAGACTACGGATTAAAGCTGACAGCTGTTCATAAATCATTTGCTTGTGATCCAGAGCCCTTTATGAGGCCTACAACAAGAAGAATAACTGATCTTAGAACCCTAATCACTGACGCTTCCAGAAAAAGACTTCTTTAAACCTGAGGAACAACCGCTGTTTTGGCAAGACTATGAGAACGTACACAACGTAAAGAAGTTAAATTAGTTACAAAAGAAAACCAAGCAATTAAGTTTGCCTCTAAAAACCTACCTATCAAGACGTTAAGATTTAACGACAGCCTGGTTGGCATTATGAGAAGAAAAAAGATGATAAGTTGGACAAGCCGGTGTTTATTGGCTTTACTTGATAGAGTATGTCAAAAGTTTTAGTGAGTAAATTAATGTACGACTACTACAACCGCGGTACCCAGATTCAAGAGTCCCTATAACAGACACGACGCTTTTATTCCGACGTCCCCACCGAAGACTTTTTATAAGGATTAGAAACACAAGTAGCTAAAGGAGATTGATGGGTGTACGACACATGCGACTCGCCAAAAGACAGTCCTATACAATCAAGGTGAACAAGAAAGTAATTGGAAAGATGAAGGATGAACTTAATGGGACAGTTATAAAAGAATATGTTGGTTTGCGGTCGAAGATGTATAGCGTTCTAGCCAGACTTCTGTAATGAAGAGCTAAAGGCATAAGAAAGAAGTTGTCAAAAAAAATATATCTCACGATAACTACAAGCAAGCCCTCTTTGAAAACAAAGTATTTCATCACACAAATGTTAATCTGCGCTCTACTCTCCATCAAGTAAACACAACTGCTGTTAACAAGAAATCACTAGTCTCTAACAATAACAAGAGAACTTACGTCAATCCTGAGTTCTCATATGCTGTAGGACATTGGAGAACTTTAAAAGATTAACTTGACTTGTACTTAACTTAAGAACCTAACTTGTACTTATTTAAGAACCTAACTAGTACTTATTTAAGAACCTAACTAGTACTTATTTAAGAACCTAACTAGTACTTATTTAAGAACCTAACTATACTTAAAAAGAACTTATAATTTACTTGTACTTTACTTGTAATTTACTTGCACTTAACTTAAAAAGTACTTTCTATAACTCACTTAACTTGTACTTTATTTAGTTCTTAGCTTGTACTTTATCTAGTTCTTAAAAACTATTACAAAGAAAATGGGTCTACAGCAGGAGGTTGCTCTCTTTTTGCAGAAGTTGGTTCTTCTTCTTTTACTGTGGGGGCTTGCGGCTTTGTTGTTAGGAATGGCGTTAGGTATTTGTATGCTAAAACTCCCCCACCAACAACAACAGCTCCCAATACATCATAATAATGTCTTATCGTTTGATTGTGTTGTTGTTAATTGGGGTGTTGGTGCTGGCGGCGATGCTGTATTACTATCTAACAATTTTGGTTTTGCTGATTGGTTTGATTTTCTTAGTCTGTTCCATTCAGCTAGTTTCAACACGTCCAGGACTTTTAGACTTAGTAACGTTACTCACTTGCGGCACATTCACTTGTGGCACATTTACTTGTGGTACATTCTGCTCCTGTGGACTGCCCTGTGGCGTCTTCTTCTCCTGATCGCTCATTTTTTTTATTGCGATTAAATTTAATATGATCAAAATTAATATGATTAAAAGTAATTAATCCATGATGAATGGGCATAACATCGTCCCAAATCTGTAATACATGTCACATGCAAGAGTTTCTAGTGACTTGTTTAAAACCGGATCTTGTGATAAGTCGATTTTAAATCTTCTACTGAATCAACCGGCGCCACCTTACTTACTAACTTGGCATATAGACTAATCATTGTCTGACCCACTGATCTAACCATTTTTGACCCTAGCTGTGCTTCGTACCTAGCGTAGTACTTTTCAACGTCTGATGTAGACAGTTGTTGGATCTGTTCAATACTTAGTTCAGTGCCTAAATTCTGTTTAGTTTTTCCACACGCAGCTAGAGAGTATAATCTTTCTTTATGGCAGCGGTCTACGGAGTAGTCTGCCTGCTCCTCACACTTTTAATAGTTCGTCACAATCCATTTTAAAACAATAAAAAATAATATAATACTTTTAAAACCATGAGTTTAAAGTTGGTTAATTATGCAGTGCCTATCGTTGGTGTTATAGTTTATTCAACCCTTGCAAAATGTTTGTTAGGAATAAAACCGCCCAACATGGGAAAGATAGAAGATTCGCCAAAACTACTTGCAACCTTATTTTAGCTTTAACAACAAAAGATTATCTGATTAAAAAGCACATAGACAGTCTTTCGTATTATGATTATTTTAATTATTTTTTTAGTTAATAAAAAGATGAGTGAAAAAAAGATTATCAATACGATTTACCATTCTGCTGTGATTGGCGGTTCTAGTATAGGCTATAGCGTGTTAGCAAAAACATGTTTAAAATGAGGCCAGCCGACCTAGGAAGGTTAGACATTGAGGACATTGTTAAGGTTATCGTTGTAATTACTGCGGGGATTGCGTCAAAAGACTTTCTTGTTACACAGGGAATTATCCAGAAAATGTTAGTTCATAGAAAGATTAATTCATAAGAAAATATTAATTTATAAAAAGATGGCGGGAGTAGTTATGATGGTAGGAGGAGCTATTGTTAATGCCTTGGCCTTCTCTGGAAGCAATTACATGTTTAGTAAATTGCGGTCCGATGAAGAGAGAGAAACGTCATTAACAAGGCAATAGAGATTTAGCCAAGGCAAGAGACGCTTATGAGAAAAGGAGGATTGCTCACTTAGACTTTATTAATAAAAGTTAAGAGAACAAGGCCATGCAGAGCACACATTTACAGACGTTGGTGAGGCAATGAATGAGTATTACTTAGTGACAGGAAAGAAGTTTCTTACATCGCCACCGCCAGAACTGTCTGACTTTTATGAGCCATCAGAAGAACAGAAAATAGCAGAAATTGGTTTTATTGTGGGTGCTATGGGAGCAATCTATATTCTCGCACAAACAATCTAAAAATACAATTAAAAACACAATTAAAATACAGTCCTTCTTATGGACAATACGAAGTACAATACAAAGTACAATACGATGTACAAAATATATTATTCTCCTAAGGGGTATTGGAAAGGAAAGACCGCTATTGAAAAACTGAGTAAAGTGCTAGAGTGTCTGAATCAGATGCGAAAGACTGGCTTCAAAACAGGCAATTTGGCAAATATATCTGCCTGCCCCAAAGAATAATAAGGCCTAGATTTGTTAACTCAGTTCCAAATGACACCCACCAGATGGACTTGCTGTATCTTCCACATGATAAAATAAGAAGAAAAAAGTTTAAGTATGCCCTGACAGTTGTTGACATGGCTTCAAGATATAAAGACGCTGAACCTTTAACGGATAAAAGCTCAACTGCTGTGGCTGTGGCTTTACAACAAATATACATGCGAGGCCCATTAAAGTATCCTAGGCTGATCCAGGCTGATGATGGAAAAGAGTTTAAAGGCTCTGTAAACCAGCTGTTTTTAAAACATCATGTTACAGTTAGAGAGGGATCCCAGGCAACCATCGATCACAAGCCCTAGTAGAAAACTTTAATAAGAATCTAGCTGAACGCCTGTTTACCTATCAAATATCACAGAGAAATTATGGACACTACGAAGTACAGAACGCGCAACACAGAATGGGTTTAGGAGGTTGCCAGCAGTCTTACGTGCCATGAACAATGAAGAATTTAAAGCAACAGGCCTTTAAACCAGTGAACGCAATCAAATTTAAAAAAATTAGCATTACTGAAGATGTGCAGGGGACTCAAAAACTCTTGCCGTTTGGACTAAAAGTAAGATACTTGTATGCCCCTGGAGAGGCAGAAGGTGATGTTAGAATTAGAGCCACAGACCCAATATGGAGCGTAGATGTATATGAAGTTGAAAGAATTATAAAAAACAGACCCTCCCGTATATTATTTAAGAGAGACTCTCTCTTCTAGCGGCGCTACTACGTCTAAAAGGCCCGCCCTAAAAGATCGTTTGTTCGTGAAGAGTTGCAAGTTGTCCGCCAAACACAGTTAGTTAACAAAAAAAATAGTATTTAGTTTTGTTAAACTTATATTTTTTTGTTAAACTTATTTTTTTGGCCTATTTTGGGTTTAACCGATCATGTGTTTGTTTTTCAATGTTTTGTTTAATTGCATCAGTAACTACCTGTCGTGAAGTAAACGTCTTTCTCCACCCCTTTTGAAGTTCAATTTTCTGTCGTCTATAATCATCACCGTCAGCCATAAGCTTCTGAAATTCTTCGTCCGTAATGTTTTCATCCTGTAATGATTTGCTTATTCTTAATCTTAATGAGCAAAGTTTTGCTGATGCTAGGGCAACAATGGCAGTGTGCTTTTGTAATTTAGGAGTTAATTTTTTTAAAACAGCACTTACAACCATAGACATGGCGCCTAACCCTAACCCGAGACCTCCTAATGCTAAAGAGGCTGGCGCACCAACCCCAGTAGCTAAAACAGCAATGCCAGACCCAGCACTTACGCTAGCTACAGCTGATGAGCCAGTAATTACATAAGAAAGAGTATTTAAAGCTTTAGCATATTTCTTTCTAGTAACTCTATACATTATCCAAGTCGCTTTCTATTTCCTTTTGAAGTTCAGTTATTTGCTTTAACCTAAACTGTTGAACCTCCATTTTTAAATAAGATTATTTTTTAAAATTAATTTTGTAATATCTTCTTATTAATCCTTCTGGCAGCACTTCATCACAGAGTAAAGCGCAATAAAATTAACATACTTAATGAGAATAAAGTCGAGTACTGTTAGTTTGTCTTTGTCAACCATCGCAGTAACCTTGTCAGATGATACATGGGTGTTTATTTCATCTCCGTTTTTAGTAATTGCAATACCGAACTTAAGAGGGGCATCCAAGTTTTCAGCCTTTATTTGTATGCCTCTAATTAACGTATGTTCTGGCAAACTAGGATTACCCTCCCTCGGAGTAATAAATAGGCGAAAATCATTGTCATTTGCCTAGGTAGTGATTCTAGTTTTGGGGAAATTCTAAGCCGACGGTTTCATTCCCCACTTCAGCGGACTTCTTTCTCTGTAGCATATATTCAGAACCCTGCCAAGTTATTTCAATCTGTTTTTTCTGTTGTGTTCCTGGAACCAGGCTAACAAGAATGGGCCCTTCATTCAAAGCCTTTCTAAAATTGTTCTTCTTATCAAAGTATACATTGGGGTTTCGTAGTTCAAACTTTAAATTCCAAGCAATTCAGGAAATAACATCCAAGCATCTCTCTTTTATAAAGTTTGTATTCATGTTTGCCAAAATCGTTTGCTCTTAAATTTCTTATCTCTTTAGGGCAGGATGCTGCTGTCGTTTTTGTCTTAAATTTCTGTTCGTTTGTAAACCCCGTCATCTGTATATTCAAATCCATAAACATTTCCTGGCACTCCTATTAGATCAAACTCAGTTGTGTCTGCTAGGTCTTTTAGCTCTACTGCAGTGCATTTAGGAGCTAGCTCCACTTTTGATTCTGGCCCTCGAGACATTCTTTTTATAATATTAAAATTATAATAAACAAATTGTTATAAGCAATCAATAATAAACAATTTACAATAAACAAACGTATTGAACTGGGGGGTCAGTCCGTAAGCATAGCTTAGCGTGCTTAGATTTTTCTAACTGCTCTTTTATTTTTTTTAGCTCATCTTTGTCCCGTATTATATAATTTCACTTAAACATTCTTCAAAACTGTTTTTGTCCTTAGTGTAAAATAATACAACTGATTTTAACTGCGATCTAAAGTCTTTTAAGACTGCATTGTATTTTTGAGTTAAGAGCCACACAGAAACTAAGGCGTGGCGCCCACTAAAGGCTAGTTTTGGGACAGGGCTTTTCTTTTTTTAACAATGTCTCGTTCAGCCGAACAGTCATCAATAATAAACAGCGTTTCAGTTCCCTCAAATAGCCTATAGTAATGTTCTAAACAGTCGCTCAGTTTGTCGCTAGGATCAACTAAAAATATATTATCGTCTGTCCAAATAAACTTCCTTTCTTTGTAAGACTTGTTGTGCTTAATGGTTGTGCAGAATATAACAATGTGCTCGTAATGAAACCTGTATATTGTTTGTAACAAATCAAGTACGAAGACAGTTTTCCCACACCCAGTAATCCCGCAGATAAGAGAACAGTGCGGATCTTTAGGAAGAAACTTCAAACTATCCATCTGTTTTATTAGAATATTTCTTCTGCATTTTAATGAGCTGCGTCTTTTAGCCTGTTTTCTTCAATGTTTAACTGAGCATCACAAACCATAAAAATGTGCATTTTTATTGGGCCGTTTCCATCTGCTTTCTTGTGAATATTTATTTTTATACCATCTTGCCCTATCCTTTCTCCACTTCCAAAAACCTGTTGTCAAATGTAGATCTAAAAATCCAGCCACAGTCATATTTGTTTATTAAATAGTCTTCGAGTCTTACATCATAAAGGCGAAGTTTTTTACATACACGATCAACTGCAGGATCCCTTTGCCTACCTCCAGCGAACAACTTTCTTATTTCATCGAAGTGTTGGTGAGGTAGAAGTCCACGCCCTAAATTTACAGCCGATCAGACTTGCCATTTATTACGCAGTCAACCTTCTCAATTTTTGGATTATAAAACGCTTCTGATTCTCTCTGAAAAGGAGTTGTTCCTTAAGTAAATAAGAACAAAATTCCTTTTAAAGACTTCAGAGACTGATTTAGATGTATGTTCCAAAGAGTGTCTCGCTTGTTTCTATTTTCTGTAGTGGCGTGCATAACGTTTTCATAATAAATAACTGTTTTACTTTTATACTGGGTTAAGATTGTTCTGGCCAGTTCAGGGTTAGTAACAACATCAAAAATCAAGAGGGAAATGTCACTAACTGTGTATTTAGCTAAGGGGTCTTCAGACAGAACAACAGAATCGCTAGGATTAAATGTCAGATCATAAGAAAGTTTTTCTTTTAGTGCGCCTTGGTAATATGGCATATGAGTCTTTAACAGCTCAAAATTAGAGGGATGGCAGAATCTGTTGCCAAATGCTTCTGCTACTGCCTCATCTTTAACATCATTCTTTGCATCTCCCGCTTTAAGCCTGTGCTTGAGCCCGTTTGGGCTTTGTATTCCCTGATAAACTTTCTCTTTTCTTTCTTTTTTAGGCAGCCATAGATCAGAATAGAGGGCAAAAATGTCTGCCTCGCCTAGTGCAAAGACTTTTCTGCCCTCCAGTTTAATTACTATATGATTAACGATAGCCCTGCTAAATTAGCGACAACAGTAGTATTAGGATCTGCCGATGTAATATTTATTTTGAATGAAAGTTTAGCAGTGCCTGGCATTATAACATCGTCAGCGCCAAGATCAGGGAACTTAACTATTAAATCTTGTCCAGGCTGAACTGTTGATGGAGTATTTACACTAATTACAGTCTGCCTTATGCCCTTTTTCGCCATGGGGTTCCTTCTCTTTTCTGTATGGATCGAGGTCACAACCGTATGAGTTCATTTTTTATAAAACAAAAAAGAATATAAATAAAAAATATGGATGAAGATTTTGACCCGATTGATCCTGTTGAAGAAGAAGATGGAAACAGAACTGGGGCCTTCATTGCAAGAAGAGCTTGAAGGAGCAGGTTCTTTACTCCCTAGACAACGTCAAGAACTATTGCGAGAAAGAATTCAATCATTCTATAGAAGCATAGGACGAGAGCTGCCAGGAGTGATTGATCCTAACGATTTTGAGGAAGATGGTGGGCATTTGTATATAAGAGCTGGTGCAGGAGACCGCGTAAAAGTTACTTCAACGCAAAACCCAAACAAGTTTTTAAAACTAAGCACAATTAGGCGAAAACTCCCTATTGCTAAGGCAGAACACTTAAACCTTTTAGAGCTTAGAGCCGAAGTTGTTAGTCTTTTACAGAACTTTGGGCAAGAGTTGCCACACAATCTAACATACAAAACATTCCTCTTCAAGATTTAACTCAAAAAGCAGATGAATCAGTTAAAAGAGCAGAAGAACTAATAGCAGAAATTGAAACAAGTTTTAATGAGGAGACGCAGTTAAAAACAATTGACAATTCTCCATTGCCTATGCGTGAAATCCTGGGGCTTAATGAGGGTTTACGAACAATAAGGGCGAACTAACAAAAAATTTGGCAAAACTTGGCGAGCTGGATAGAGAAATTGAAGAAGAAAAAAAAATAAACTGGCTGATGCAGATGATAACAATTTAGGGCAAGAAAAAAAGGCTAGAATACAAACAGAAAATAAAGGATTTAATGCTACAAAGGTCAGCTAGGTTAGAAGTGCTGTTACTAACAGAGCGCAGCTAGCCCTCACAAACAAGCAGAGTAAGAGAAACTATAAACAGAATACTTTATGAAAATACTACGCTAGCAGAAAGAATAAGGACTCTGTTCAGGGAACGGGGATTACAATAGTTAGCATTTAACAGCTGTTGGGTTTGTATCTTACACTCGTTTTGCTTTAACGGCAGTGCGCCAACAGGCCAGTAACGCTCCAACACCTCAGCCCGGTAAAAGTTGGATTAGAAACAATTACACCATCTAGCAAACTTATTAAAGAAGTTAGCCGCTAAAGCGCTTGATGCTCTGCCTGGCATAATAGGCAGTGTTGTTAGTTGGGTTTTGTCTACTATAGGCAAGTTGCTGTTATATGGCTGACCATCTGTGGACGTTAGGGGTGCTAGCTGTGGATTAATTTTTAGTGAAATAAAGTTACAGCTAATCCAGTAAAAGTTAAAAACCAACAAGGGCTGTCTTTTCGCTAGTGTGGCTGTCAGTGTGAGGTACATCAACAGGCGGAGTGCTTTCTGGGCTGCTTTTTGGCAGTGGGGCGCTTATAACTGGCGGTGGATCGCTTTCTGGGGTGCTTATAACTGGATCGCTTTCTTCAGGGGTAGGTTACTTTCTTTAAAATGGATGGAGCGGCCTTGTGTTTAAGTATTTATTGTGCCTAAGTCTTGGTCGTCTCCAGTATGAGTATTTCATTGTTATAATTCTGTATCATACCAATCTGCAGTCTAAGGTCAGAGGGTAGCATGTATAATCCATGGCCTACAACAAAGTCAACCTTTGACCTAGGCGTGTGCAAGAACGTCTTGATACCTTTGTATGCTGGCAGGCAAATCAACAGCAGAGTTAATAGCATCTTCTAAATTAGCTAGAAATTGTTTCTAGCTTCAAATCTGTTAGACTGATCTAGTATGCTAGACTTGGTTTGTGCTTGTGCTCCTAAAAGACACCAAATATGTCCGTATGGTGTCATTAAGTCTTTGCACTCCTGGCATTGTTAGGCCCTTTACTTTTATCTAAGATAAATGTTGTCCAGGCATTAGGATGTTTTTGTTCTATGGACCCAATCGAACTTGTGTTTTTGGGTGAAAAGAGGTTTTGGCCGGCCAGTAGTCATAAGTATATTCTCTTTTTTACACCCACAAATACATTGTGCCTAACCATTTTTGCGGTCTAACTTTTGTTTAAAATCAGTTGAAGGTTTAATGTTAAATTCGTTGCAAATTTTTTCATATGCATTATTGTCCATTGGGCTGTTAAATGGATAAAACGGTTGTCGTTTAGGGAGGGCACTTTTAGTTCAGTTAGTATTCGCCTGTACTGGTAATAAACATGAAAGTTTATACTGACCTTACTAAAAGATTGGGGTGGTTTAAATGGTTTGCATATGAAACACCGCAGCCAGTAGTTGCGCAGTAAACGGCAAAATTTAACTGATTCTGAAAAAAAGCCATAGGGTGGGATGACCATGCTGATGGCACTCTATCATTCTTATTGGCGGATTTAAATATCTAGTTAGCAGGTTTACAAGTCTAACTTGGAAGCCGTATGATTCATCTACTGCAATGGTTAAATTGCAGAAGTCCAAAGATTTGGGGTTATAAAACGCTCCTACATCGTAAGTAGCATTTTCAATATATTTAAAAGCTACCATTTTTTTTAATTAGTTTTTTAAATAGTTATAAAAAAGATGTACATCTATATAACCAAGCAAAACGAGCGTGTGTTCTTAACGTACCCAATTGAAAATAGACGCGGTGATTGTAGTGTCTCCCTGAGAGAAATTGGGTTTAAAGTTATGTGGGCTAACATATCTGAAGGGGCCCAGAATAATTGGATTAATGTTAATGATGAACAAGGCAATCAAGTAAGTCATATAACAATACCTGATGGTTACTACAACTTTTGTTCTTTAAAAGAAGTACTTAGCGAATTTGGCATACTACTGAGAATTAACGAGGCAAACCTCAGAATTACTATACATTTTCCACTAGAAGAAAGAAGAGAGTACACTTTACCTAGAGGGCTTGCTCGAATCTTAGGCTTTCACAGTAGTGATAAATCTTATAGATTTACTACAAGAGAAGATGTTTATCAATTTGAAGGTAATAAACCTTCTGATTTTCTCGTGAACCCAATTTTGTATGTCCATTTACAACAGTTAAAAACAGATACTAATTTGTTTAATGGCTATCCATCTACTGTTCTACGGGCGTTGCCGTCAATTAAGGCAGGGTTTTGTGATTATCAGTTATATACGTTTGGTGGAGACAGTGAATTTAAAGAATTAATTGAGGGGCCTATAAATTCATTAGATGTAAAAATAACTAATCAAGACGGAAAGCCAGTTGATTGTTCTAATTTATTAATAGTTCTTGAGGTAGAAGAGCATATTAGAAGAGTAAGAAGAACTCAGTCCCGCGGGCGTTAATTTTTATGTTCTCAGAGAGAATGTGAATATCTTTGTTCACAATCACCAAATCTTATCTAGCACGTAAGCCCCCGTTTCAATGTGCTGATTACGTCAATATTTAATGGTTTTGAGGTGTTAATTTTTTTGTAAAATAGGTGTTAAATTTGGTCAAAACTGACATGAGAAGGACGTGATTTGTATGTGAAAATGGGGGTTTTCGTGCAAAATAAGATGGGTGGTCGTGAACCCGCATATTTACATTCTCTGCGTTGATGAAGATTATTTCGTTGTGTGCTTCTTCTGCTTCAATACTATAACGTTCCATGCAGTCTTGTTTTGTTGTATACTTGTTCTTCTCTGTGATTGTGCTTTCTTGTATTGTGTTTCCTTGTGTATTTGCTTTGCTTTGTATTTTGGTGCCCTGTGTTTTGTTGTGTTGTGTGCTTGTTTCGCTTCATGTTTCGCTTCATGTTTTACTCAGTCCCATGTTTTGTTCCATTGCGTGCCCATTGTGTAGTAAGGCTGTCCCATCTTTTCTTTGTCCGTTGGGTACTTGGTTTGTTTGTAGTTATGATTTCTTGCTTTTTTGTATCCTTGTTCTACTCGTGATTATGTCGTCCCATGTTTTGTTTTGTTGTGTACTTGCTTTGCTTTGTGGAACTGTGGTTTGCTGTGTAGTGCTGTGCTGTGTATCTTTGACCCACAGCAACATACTCAGTCGGGGACAACGACAACAGCCAAACGTTGATCACGTGTACTAAATACGTGTGGTAGCATTTATATGTTTTATACGGCAACTGCATCGATCACTCAATGGCAACAATGACAGCCAGACGTTGATCACGTGCACACAAGCCTTGTGCCTCCCCCATGACTGGGGGAAAGGTCGTCCATTGGATCAAGCACCCAGCTAGAAGTCCAGAGAACCGTGGGTCCGTCTCGTGTGTCGTGGGTGCTTTTCTTTTTTTTTCACTGAAATGTTGCTCAGTCATTCATGTCGCATTAGTGAAGCGGTGCAAGTTTTCTACCTATAAAGCAAGCATATCTGACGTGGTGAAAATTTAAGAATTAGAATCTAAAACTGACAGTGAATCTTAGTTAAGTCCCTCATTCGGTCACATTTATCAGGTCTACTTTTTGAATACTTTCAAGCAAACTGAAGATAATGATGGAGGGAACTTCTACATTTCTTGTCGTAACAGTTTTGGGACAGAAAGATTTCTAAAGAATCCATGTTCCACTTATGCAGGTCATCATAATTCTCCAGTAGATAGCCTTCATCAGTGACAACTGTCATTGTCATTGATGGTAACTGTGCCATTAACGAACTTTTTTGCTTTTCTGGAAAAGGCCAAAAACCCCAAATACTAAGTTTCGAAATTCTGCTCTGAACTTGCTGCCAGTTAAGCAATACAGGTAGAAGTTGACGGCACTGTTGGAGTAGGCCAGGACGTTGCTGACTGCAAGGAAAACGTGGTTTTGTCCATACTCGATCGGGTCATCGAAATCAACATAATGGTACGTAAGGTCATGTACTTGGATGGGTGCTGTTAGGACAAAAAAAGCAGTGCTTGTAGCAATCAAGGTGACAGTCAGTGAAGACACTTTCCGTTGCCCGGATTCCTGGCTGGTTTGTTGCATAGTAAGCTGTTTGCTCATTCTGACCGATCTGACCAGTGACCAGAGAAGAGCACTGTTGCTGACCACCAACACCGTGAAAGGTACAAAACAAGATTCAGTCATAACTATCCAATGCCAAACCATGTCAATAAACCATTGGTACATTTCTGATACAGCATGATGACAGCATGTGCCAGAACAAAGGCTTGTATTAATATCATACCCGTAGAGAAAGTGACAGTTGATTAGAGCGATGGTGACTACCGTTACACAAGCAGTAGCTCGCGACATTCTCTTCATCCACACAGCATTGACACGATGTGGCCACAGAACAGAGGCTGCCCTGAGCATGGTGAGTGCCACCAGCATCCACGGAGGTAAGGCTGTCGTCGTGTAGAACATCATGACCGAAATCTTACACACCCAGGAATTCAGTTCATGAAAGTAGGGCACACCCAATTCTCTGTGGAGCAAGACAATTAAAGGGCCGATAATCAACAGCACCTGGTCAGACCAGGCCAGAACTTGGAAGAAAACACTAGACGTGGACGCAGGAAGACGAAGCATGATCAGAATGATCATCAAATTTCCGAAAATGCCAAACAGAAGCACAGTAGGATTCCCAATTGCCCAGATCATGTCGACTGCTTTGGCATATGGTTTGTAATGCTCATGCCAAACATCCCAGTTTGAAGGGCCAGAAGTTATCATCGTACTGTTCACTTTGAAGTTCATAGCAGGTGCTTAGCTGGGTTCAGGTGTGTTATTGTGTTTGAGTTTGTTCGTTTTCATCCTTCGTGATTCAGCAATATTGTATTCTTCCTGTGTGAAAAATTGAGTACCTTTCCACACACACACACACACCACACACACACACACACACACACACACACACACACACACACACACACACACACACACACACACACACACACACAGTGCCTGCGCGCGCACGCACGCACGTACGCACGCACACACGCACGCACGCACTCAAGCACGCACGCACGCACGCACGCACGCACGCACGCACTCACACACGCACACAAACACACACACACACACACACACACACACACACACACACACATACACACACACACACACACACAAGAGAGAGAGAGAAAGGGGGAGAGGGAGAGAGAGAGGGAGGGGAGAAAGAGAAAAAAAACACCCACACACACACGCACGCACGTACGCGTGCACACACGCAAGCCACCGAAATTAGAATGCAAACCACGTGTTGGTGTCTTGGTTAACATAGGAGGTTGCCTTTTTATTGTCACATTGTCCGGTGATAAAAGTTATATGGTATGTGGACCTACGCTTTCATAGTAACACTGTCAATACTGAACGCCATACTAAACGGCAACGAAAGATTCCCACCTATCACAGCCATATATGCCTTGTCTTCGCCAATTTTAAATGTTACTGGATGTCCGGGGGGGGGGGGGGGGGGGAGTGAGGGAGAGTATACGGATACATTTTTTTCATTCATAAACAGACTATTGCCCTTCATGAAGAGGTGCAAGGGAATGATCATTCAAATCGGATTATCAGTCCAAATGATCCAACTTAATACATTAAGAAACATGAACACATCGTAGCTTGAACATACGATGCATTAGAGCCACAACTGTTTATCTCGAAAAAATTGTGTTTTGACTTTTTCATATTTTTAGGTGTATTAATACAGTCTGTTTAACATGCTGAAACATGGTTATGAAACATTTATTAGTTTTTGGTTTATAGCAAAGAAACAGTTGTTGCCCTGTCCACATCCAACCAGATTCTGCATGCCACAAATGAACAGCTAGCAGTCACAGACTGTGGCCCCAAGAAGGAATGGTGGAAAGGGGAATCACCACTCTCAGGCCAAACTTGTTTATGTTAGCAGTTATCAGTTGTTGGCTGAGGAAATTCCTGCAAGTGAAAGAGAAAGGTTGGGCTATTAGATTACACCGCCCTGCAGGTCACTTCTGGGTGGGGAAAATCAGGCACCGGGAATGGCAGAATTCGGTCAAGGAGGGGTCAGCGCGGGTTCAGAGGCTTGTTTCCCACAGATAAGGAGAGTGTCTGGAGAGATGCTGGTGTAAACAAGTGGCTATATACCAGCACATCGGGCTTTTACCGTTCACACTTTCCCTCACACTGCATTCAGGAAACTTCATTGGCAGTTTTTTGCTTCTGCTTCCAACTCCACTGACGTCGTATTAAATCAGTAAGTCTCTCTCTCTCTCTCTCTCTCTCTCTCTCTCTCTCTCTCTCTCTCTCTCTCTCTCTCTCTCTCTCTCTCTCTCTTTTGTTTTTGTTTTTTGTTTTTGTTTTTTCAGGGCTCATATTGGCAGAATAGGCTATGCCTAACATGTTTATCCCTAACCATGTTACGACCCTCTCTCTCTCTCTCTCTCTCTCTCTCTCTCTCTCTCTCTCTCTCTCTCTCTCTCTCTCTCTCTCTCTTTTCTCTCTCTCTCTCCTCTCTCTCTCTCTCTCTCTCTCTCTGTCTCTCCTCTCTCTCTTTCTCTCTCCCCCCCCCCTTCTGTTTTTTGTTTTTGTTGTTTTTTCCTCTCTCCCTCTTTCTCTCAATAATAAGAAACAAAATTAATGTACTGTCTATTTGTTTCCTTTTTCACAATACCTTTTCCTTGATATTTTGTACATGCAGTTAATTTGTTTACAAAAGTGTATTAATTGAACACATTTTCAAAGACGCACAGAAGCTTTCTTGTAAATATGATGAAATAAATGCTGTGAATAAAGAAATATGTGTAGCTTCATTGTTTTTTCCCTTGTACAGTTGGCTTTGCTGCTCATCCATATTGGTAAATCAGTAGCTAAACACCGTTTGAAGGAAGAGATGTTGTGAAGACTGTGATTACACGATTTAACTGGTGCGTTAATTATTTTCTTTATTCTCCCAATCAGGCACCATGACTGACGACAGTTGGTCAGATCTTGAAATTGATGAGGAGACCTGCTTACTTCTTGACCAGCATGAGCCAGCATCTTCTCATGGAACTTCTCAAGGTATCGATCATTACCTCAGTATTGCTTGTGATGACAGACTTTGTAGCAGGAGAGAGGCTGAGGGTGGGAGTAAAGCCAGTAACTTGAATCTTATTGAGCAAGTTATGTCTACGCAAATATAGTATTGTGTATACTATATTGTTACAGTTTCAGTTGTTCCCGAGGCAGTGTCAATGCGTGCAGAATATCCCATATACGCCACACCACATCTGCTATTTTAGCTAATGCTTCATCGACTTCATATCCCAATGTGCTGGTAAAGCCTCGGGTGCATGCTGGGTATTTTCATGTTTCTGCAACCCACCAAACACTGACATGGATTACGGGATTTTCAACGTGCGCATTTTATCTTCTGCATGCATATGCACACGGGACCTTGGTTTATAGTCTCATCTGAAGGACTTGGGAGAGGAGAGTCAGAACAAATGGTAGCTCCCGCTAATTAACGGACGGCTCAACGGGACTCGAACCCGGGACCACAAGATCACGATCTTGCGTCTTACCGATTGGGCCAACCGCCTCCCCTATACATATATATATAATGCATATTTTTTTCCTAGCCACACTGTATATACTATAATTATATTGTATATCATAAAAACAGTTGGAAAGAGTCCAGGTCACTGTGAATACATGAATGAGTTTGGATGAAAGCAGGTCTGTCAGAAGCTGATCAAACAGAATTAAAAGTCTGTCTTAACTAAACAGCTTCATAAAAAGCATATCTTTAATGTTTCAGAGGGAGATCCACTTGCCACTGCAATTACTGAAAGCCACAGAGAAGAAACCTTCATTAACTGGCTGTCCCGGATTCACACCAAACGTCTGAATAGTCTTCTCTTGGCCAATGGCATGGAGAGAAGACCTGTGTATCCTGATGGAAATTGCTTTTTTAAAGCTGCCTTCATTCATCTGGACAACCACACTGAAACCACGCTCTGTGCCTCTCTGTGCCAACATATTGAAGACAACCTGCATGCCTACCTTGGCTTTTTTCACCTTGATGAAGGGTGTGAACAGTGAGAATGATCTTTTGAAGTTTGCAAAAACATCACTTGAAGAAATGCGAAGATCAGGATTACGAAGGAGGAGTACGGGGAGCACCAGGAGAGGAAGCGACAATCAAGAGAAGAAAAGGAGAAAGACAAAAAATTGTCACAGAAGCAGGAGGACATTCACACAGTCACATTTGATATGGAGGCAGTGCTAACAACCCCATGCTCCCTAGTAAGTCAAGTTCATTATAAAGAAAGTTGGCAGTTTATAACCTGACCGTATTCTCACTTTCAGACAAAGAAGCCTCTTGCTTTGTTTGGAATGAATGTGATGGAAACAAAGGATCTTGTGAAGTTGCCACCTGTCTTCTGCGTTACATCCAGTCATTGCCAGAACACATCACCCATGTCATCTTGTATTCTGATACCTGTGGCGGACAGAATAGAAATCAGTTTGTTGCTGCTGCTCTTCATTATGCGGTCAAAAGCATTGATCACATCCAGATCATCGACCAAAGTTTCTGGAAAGCGGCCATACCCATATGGAGTGTGATTTAATTCATGCTACTATCGAGAAAGCGAAAAAGAATGCATCCATTTTCATTCCAGATCAGTGGCATACAGTCATTGAGATGGCAAGATCAAATTCCCCATACACTGTAGTTCCCCTTGAATATGCAGACTTTCTGGACTTCAAACATCTTGCTTCACAGACAATGAGGAATACCAAGACCAAGACCACAGGAGCCAAGATCAGCTGGCTGAAGATTAAGTGGCTCAGGTATACAAAGGAAGAAGACACACTGTATTTCAAATACGGAATGACAGAGTGTTTTCGGAGCCTGAAGATCAAGGGAAACGGCCGTCGAGGTCGCCAGCAAGCTGTCAGCAATGTGCAGGACCTTCCTCAGCGGTACACGGATCGTCTGCCTTTGTCTGAAGCAAAGAAGAAAGACCTCCTGGACCTCTGCCGGCTAGGGGTTGTGCCACAGCGACACCATCAGTTCTACCAACGGCTGCCCAGCGCCAGCACGGCTCCAGACAGGCTTGCAGAACCAGACATTACCGAGAAGGACACAGAATCCGAAGACGATCTGTAAAATTTTCATTTGAGTGAATTTGACAGTGCGCCGATGTCTGTTTTCATTCTGAACAATAGGTGCGCTTTTTTGTTAATGTGGAATCAAATCAGTGAAATATATATGCTATATTTACTTTCTCTATTGTGGATAAATCAATGAACTATATCAATGTGGACAATTCTTTTTTTCTGCTGTGGAAAATCGGGTGAACAGTTTCTTCCCATTGTGGACCAAGCAGTGAACTGAAGTAGGATACAGTGAACAGATTTTTTTTCCTTCTGTGAATGATACAGTGAACAGTCTCTCTCCACCCCACCCCCCAACCCCTTTTGTGAATAAACCCTGAACTGTGACAATGTAGACAGTTGTTCTTACTGTGGATGATTCATCCTTGTGTGGATTTTGGAGACAGCAAACAAGGTAGGCATGCACAATTTTGCATATTTGTTCAGTCTATTGTATATTTTTGTTTGTTAGCATGACAGTGTGAAGTAAAGTAGCTTTAGGGCTTGGTTGCATTCACCTCTGCCTGTGTGTGTGTGTGTGTGTGTGTGTGTGTGTGTGTGTGTGTGTGTGTGTGTGTGTGTGTGTGTGTGCGTGCGTGCGTGCGTGCGTGCGTGCGTGCGTGTGTGTGTCGTCTTCTATTCACAGACGTTTTCCAGAAACTGTCGACGTTATTTTCTATAGGCTATTGATCTTAACCTTTTCCTTAACAACAGCTTCACACAAGCCTATCCAGTCCATTCTTTCTCTATCAGGAGTGGTTCCGAGCAAATTAATAGTGTAAAATACAAAATTAGCTCAGTGTAAAACACTGTTCAAGAATTGTTAAACACTTGTTACCTAATGTAAGACATGAATTATGTCAAACTTCCAAGGCCACAACTATGTGTTTCATTCGTGAGCACTTGTTGCCCAGAATAACACATACAAAAAACGACTATGTTTTAGACCACAACTGATTTTCTTGTACATAACAGATTGTGATCTGAAAAAGTTTCATACAGTGGGACAGTTTGTCCGTGCCACAAGTGGCTAGAGCCATAGAAGACAGTTGTATTCCAAACTATACGGCAAACTGATAGGAATGTTCCAGGCCACAAGTCACTACCCCATAGCTGATCAGTTGTGGCCTGAGGATTTCAGCTGTTAAGGTCTTTCCGTTGTGTGCCACAACTTTCTAAGTCTTGTTAATAAGTTGTGCTTCAAAATTCTGGGAAGATGAAAGCCTTTCTTTTCAGACCAAGAGTGTTTACTTCTTAAGATTGCGTAATTATGTGGTTTCCATTTGAGTTTTTTTAACCCTCATTTGTACAGCTTTAGAACACCCCTCTAGTGTTTGTTTTTCCCAAGTTTGGAAGTTCTGCGCGCAGAGGTATAATTTTCGGAGACCTGCGAAATCTTCAAGTGGCCATTTCTCAAAATGGCGTTTTTCAAGATAGACAGTTGTGGCTCTAATGCATCGCATAGATGAAAGGACAGGTTTCTAGTTTTTATTTCGTTATTTGATGCTAGAAGTATACAATCTGAAAAGACTTGGATATTTATAGTACTTAAAAAGCACTTAAAGTTCTGTTGCATTGTCACGGACGGACAGCCCTCCATCCCGCTTTTAATGTAGTTTGTCAGTTTATTACCATTTTTTTTTTATATGTGTGTAAAAGAGGGATGGGCAGCTGTGTGCTGTCAACTTTTCAGGGAGAAAAGTCTACCCGTCCGTGCGGTTTGCGTGCATCCTTTTGCACCGCATGAACATTGTTTTGTGAGATACCCGTATAGTTGTGAAAACCCGTGGAGAGCTCACCGAGTCTTTGGAAGTTATTCCCCTTTGATCGGCAGCTGGCGTTTGGGAAAATTCTTATTTTTTTACTCGGATTGGAGCCACGAGTGAGAGACCACGTTCTCTTTGGCGAGGCATTTCATAACCCGTGACGAAGGCCACTTGTCTGCCTGACGGTGGTAGTCTTAGGGTGAGAGAGGGAATCCCTATTCCTGCCCACCAAGTCTTCAACTTGACCCTCTTCGCTGGGGGTGACCAGCTGTCAGCCATCCCATGGTGAAGGGCTGCTGGTGCTGTTGGCTCTGAGGTCCCGGACTGTCTGTTCGCTGAGGATCAGCCTGCCGGGCCCACTTTTCCCCTCCTTTCCACCCGCCGTTCTGGTGAGTTATTTTCGTGCTTCTTGGTTCTCATGTCGCATTCCACAGTGGTATCGGTTGTAAATTATAAAATAAATATTTTCATTCAAATCTGTCATTTTGGTACTGTGCTAGGGCAGTACTACAAGTGTGGAGAATTATTGTGATTTCGGCGCGCTGCGAGCGTT
>JAFLJL010001735.1:40000-58359 GCA_018398815.1 Conus ventricosus | reverse complement strand
TCTTTTTGCTTTTTTTCTTGTATATTGCCCCGGATGCTGACCTGCATGTGTCTGATGATCTTGAAGGAGAAACTGTTACCTTTAAACCTGGTCAGTTTTTACGATTAGGAAAAGATATGGTAATAAATAATAATTTGAATTTTCAATTATTTTTTATTTATTTTATATTAAAAAATGACTGTGAACTGAGTGAATCTGATTTAAAGAATGTAATGATACTTTTGACGAAACAATGAAAGTATTAAAACCCATGATTTTAGTGAATTTGGGTTTGAGAATGATGTAAACAATTTTAAATAAAAGATCATAGTGAACTATTTACAAGAAATCAAAGTGATAAACATTGGCTGTAGTGATTCAGAAAAAGCTCAAATATTAGCAGGCGTTATTGTAGGTTAACGTGTCTTGAAGTGTTGCAACGCTTGGGTCAAGAATAAAGCCGCTTTACTTACTTTTATTACTTTTTTTTTTAATTTACGTAAATATTTTGAGTTAAAATGAGCCTCACAACGCGTCTGAGTTTGAAAAACTGGCCAGCCGGCGCACTGGTGAAAGGTAGTAACAAACAATTAATCAATATGTTTAGCGAAGTAGACATGGACATCATTAATCCTACAATGTTCATGAAAGCGTAGCACATGCTAATCTCTAAATCCCAGAGTTTCTTCAACGCGAACCGCCAGTAAAAGTGTTGTTGGCCGTTCTGATTGATTATATACACCCGATGATAGTAATATGGAAGTCTGGGTTTCAACTAAACAGAAAGAAGTAATTAGCTATCACGACTTTAACTCAAACTGGCTGACTACATGCTTACACAGTTTAACCTGCAAGTGAAGAAGCAAAGTTTAAGGGGTTCTGGGTGGTCTAAAGGGAACAGTCCTTGAAATTAAATTGAGACAACAAAGTTCTATCCTATAGTTGGCAATTCTTACCTTCCTCTCCCAAAAGAGTTAGTTTTAAAACGAGGCATGTTTAACATAAAAAATCCCGACAACATGTGTTTTATGTGATGTGTTTTGCGCATTTACATCTGTTATAAAGAACGCAGAAAGAGTTTTCTAATTATGACCAATATAAGCAAGAGCTGAACTTTTGATACATAAACTTTCCAGTAAGCATAGAAAGCATATTTCAGTTGAAGAGCAAAACAACCAATCACCGTAAACGTATACACATGGTCTGTAGAAGCTGATCTAGTGCCTCTAAGGGTTTCTCCAACGCCCTACTTTAGGCGAACCGCTTAACAAACATGTAGACTTGATTCTGTTTGCAGACGGCCCTAGAGTCATTATGTATTAATCAGAACAATAAGCAGACTGTTAGAATATACATCAAAACATAAATCTAAAACGGAGCTTTTGTAGTAGGTGTTTAGTTAGAATCCCAACTATAGAAGCAGCTGCCAGTCATAGAACTCATTGTAAAAGTTTTGTAGACTGTGAAACCAAACTCCTCACACCTAAACCAGGGTCTAAAGTTAGTTTTAAGAATATACACAAAATGCAGATGCGTCCGTACGTGGTTTATGCTGACTTTGAATCAATCTTACGCAGTACTACGGCCCACAACAACAAGAACAAAAAACAACCTTATTAACTCACCATCAGATCTGTTCGTATGCGTTTATTGTTGTTAGGTCAGGACGGCCAACACACAAGGCCCGAGATTTACAGAGGCCCCAACGCAGCTAGTAGATTTCTAGAGCAGATGAAACAACTTCGTAATTACATACTCCAACCAACTAAATCTTTCAGACATTGTTATGACCCCTGAAGACCAAGAACGTCATGATTCATCTACGCACTGTTGGATATGCAATAAAGAATTATTAGGCAACGCAGTAAGAGACCACGATCACATTACTGGAAAGTTCAGAGGGGCTGCGCACAACAATTGTAATCTTCAGCTTAAGGTTGATCCTAAGACATGGAAACTACCTATCTTCTTTCTAACCTAAGAGGCTACGATTCTCATTTTATCATGCAAGCAGTGACATCTGAATATAAGAGGGTTACCTGCATTGCACAGTCTTCAGAAAAGTACATGACTTTTACTCTTGACAGTTTATCCTTTTATGACTCAGCCCAACATCTGATGGCTAGTTTAGATAAGTTAGCAGGATCGCTACAAGACTTTCCAATCACTAAACAATACTTTGACCCATCTTTAGTGCGCAAAGGCGTCTATCCTTTGAATACATGAACTCGTGGGATAGGTTTGATGAAGACTCACTTCCCCCTAAAGGCGCTTTCTTTTCTAGTCTTAGAGGCAAAGACATAACTGATGCTGACTATGAATACGCACAGAAAGCCTGGGTAGAATTTACACTGTCAAACAATGGGCGATTATCACGATCAGTATTATTGGCTGACGTGGTTTTTATTGGCAGACGACTTTCAGAATTACAGATCTACTGCATGAAAACATTACAACTTAGACTCCTCACATTACATCTCCGCGCCTGGGCTATCTTGGGACGCTTTCTTAAAGTCTACAAACATTCAGATTGACTTAATATCTGATCTACCCACACTTCAGATTATTGAAGGCGGTCTAAGGGGAGGCATTAGCATGGCCTCACATCCTTACTGCAAAGCCAACAACAAGTATTTAGACGATTATGATCCCACTAAACCATCCACTATCTAATGTACTTAGACGCCAACAATCTGTATGGATGGGCCATGAGTCAACCGCTTCCACTGAGAGACTTTACAATGATAAAAGGGCCTCATGATGTTAATACTGTGTTAAGTATGTTGTCACAGCTTACGCCTGATAATCCAATAGGACTAATCTTGGAAGTAGATTAGAATACCCGTATGAACTACACGATCTCCACAACGATTATCCCCTAGCTGCAGAAAGATTAAAGATGAGTCCTATCGAACCTCCTAAACTTGTGCCAATCTTCGCAACAAAACTAAATATATGTGTCATTACAGACTCCTACAGTTTTACTTAAGACACGGGCTGAAACTAGAGCTGTTCACAGAATAATTGCTTTTGACCAAGAACCCTTTATGAGGCCATACATCAAAAAGAATACTGATCTTAAACCCAAGCCACTGACGCTTCAGAAAAAGACTTCTTTAAACTGATGACAACAGCTGCTTTGGCAAAACCATGGAGAATCCACACAAACGTAAAGATGTAAAATTAGTTACAAAAGAAAACCAAGCAATTAAGTTTGCTTCTAAACCTAACTATCAAGACTTTAGAAGATTTAACGACAGCTTGGTTGGCATTATGATGAAGAAAAAGGATGTTAAGTTGGACAAGCCGGTGTTTATCGGCTTTACTGTATTAGAGTTGTCAAAGTTATTGATGTTAGAATTCTGTACGACTACTTTAAATCGCGGGTACCCAGATGCAAGAGTTCTTTATTACAGACACTGATAGTTTTATTCTAGACGTCCCAACAGAAGACTTCTATAAGGATTTAGAAACAGAAGTGGCTAAAGGAGCTGATGGATGGTACGACACATGCGACTATCCTAAAGACAGTCCTTTACATTCAACTGTGAACAAGAAAGTGATTGGAAAGATGAAGGATGAACTTAATGGAACAGTTATAAAAGAATATGTTGGTTTGCGGTCGAAGATGTATAGCGTTGCTAGCCAGACTTCTGTAATGAAGAAGGCTAAAGGCATAAGTAAAAAAGTTGTCAAAAAAAATATATCTCACGATAACTACAAGCAAGCTCTCTTTGAAAACAAAGTATTTCATCACACAAATGTTAATCTGCGCTCTACTCTTCATCAAGTAAACACAACTGCTGTTAACAAAAAATCACTAGTCTCTAACAATAACAAGAGAACTTACGTCAATCCTGAGTTTTCATATGCTGTAGGGCATTGGAGAACTTTAAAAGATTAACTTGACAGACTTGGCTGTACTTACTTAAGAACTCAACAAGAACTTATTTAAGAACCTAACATAGTACTTATTTAAGAACTAAACTTAGAACCTAACTAGTACTTAACAAGACTTATATTTTTTGCACTTGACTTGTAATTTACTTGCACTTAACTTAAAAGTACTTTTGATAACTAACTTAACTTGTACTTATCTAGTTCTTAACTTGTACTTTATTTAGTTCTTAAAAACTATTCCATAGAAAATGGATCTACTGCAGGAGGTTGCGCCTTTTTTGCAGAAGCTGGGCCTTCTTCTTTACTGGGGTTGTGGGGGTTTGCGACTTTGCTGCTAAGTATGGCGTTAGACATTTGTATGCTAAAACTCCCCCACCAACAACAACAGCAGCAAATACATAATAATACAGCTTATTGTTTGTTGCGATTGTGTTGTTGTTAATTGAGCTGTTGGTGCTGGCGGTGATGTTGTATACTATCTAACAATTTTTGTTTTGCTGATTGGTTTGCTTTTTGCAGTCTGTTCCATTCAGCTAGTTTACGCCCGGCCTCAATACGCCCAGGATTTTTAGTTTTAGTAACGTTACTCACTTGTGGCACATTCACTTGGGGTGCATTCTGCTCCTTCGGAGGGCCCTGCGGACTGTCCTGCGGGGTTGCAATCTTCTTCTCCTGATCGCTCATTTTTTTTATTGCGATTAAATTTAATATGATCAAAATTAATATGATTAAAAGTAATTTAATCCCATGATAAATGGACATAACATCGTCCCAAATCTGTAATACATGTCACATGCAAGAGTTTCTAGTGACTTGTTTAAAACCGGATCTTGTGATAGTCGTATTTTAAATCTTCTTCTGAATCAACCGGCGCTATCTTACTTACTAACTTAGCATATATAACTAATCATTGTCTGGCCACTGATCTAACCATTTTCGACCCTAGCTGTGCTTCGTACCTAGCGTAGTACTTCTCAATGTTGATGTAGGCAGTTGTTGAATCTGTTCAATACTTAGTCAACACCTAAATACTGTTTAGTTTTTTCCACACGCAGCCAGAGAGTATAATCTTTCTTTATGGCAGTTGTCTGTTGAGTAGCCTGCTTGCTCCTCACACTTTATAGTTCGTCACAATCCATTTTTAAAAACAATAAAAAATAATATAATACTTTTAAACCATGAGTTTAACGTTGGTAATTATGCAGTGCCTATCGCCGGTGTTATAGTCTATTCAACCCTTGCAAAATGCTTGTTAGGAATAAAACCGCCCAACATGGGAAGATAGAAGATTCGCCAAAACTAGTTGCAACTTTATTTTTAGCTTTAACAACAAAAGATTATCTGATTAAAAAGCACATAGACAGCCTTTCGTATTATGATTATTTTAATTATTTTTTTAGTTAATAAAAGATGAGTGAAAAAAAGATTATCAATACGATTTACCACTCTGCTGTGATTGGCGGTCTTAGTATAGGCTATAGCGTGTTAGCAAAAACATGTTTAAATGAAGCCGGCGGATCTAGGGAGGTTAGACATTGAGGACATTGTTAAGGTTATAGTGTAATTACTGCAGGGATTGCGTCAAAAGACTTTCTTGTTGCACAGGGGATATCCCAGAAAATATTAGTTCATAGAAAGATTAATTTAGAAACTATTAATTTATAAAAAGATGTCTGGATTGGGCCTGATAGTAGGAGGAGCTATTGTTAACGCTTCGGCCTTCTCTGGAAGCAATTATATGTTTAGTAAATTGAGGTCCGATGAAGAAAGAGAACGTCATAACAAGGCAATAGAAGATTTAGCTAAGTTGAGAGGCGCTTACGAGAAAAGACGAATTGCCCACTTAGACGCCATTAATAAAAGTTAGAGAACAGGAATTGCGCCAAAGACTTTCTTATTACGCAGGGAATTATCCCAGAAAATATTAGTTCATAGAAAGATTAATTCATAAGAAAATATAATTTATAAAAAGATGGCAGAGTAGTTATGATGGTAGAGGAGCTATTGTTAATGCTTTGGCCTTCTCTGGAAGCAATTATATGTTTTAGTAAATTGAGGTCTGATGAAGAAAGAGAACGCCATAACAAAGCAATAGAAGATTTAGCCAAAGCAAGAGACGCTTATGAGAAAAGGAGGATTGCTCACTTAGACTTTATTAATAAAAAGTTAAGGGAACAGGGGCATGCAGAGCACACATTTACAGAGGTTGATGAAGCAATGAATGAGTATTACTTAGTGACAGGAAGAAGTTTCTAACATCGCCACCGCCAGAACTGTCTGACTTTTATAAACCGTCAGAAGAACAGAAATAGCAGAAATTGTTTTATTGTGGGTGCTATGGAGCAATCTATATTCTTGCACAAATAATTTAAAATCCAATTAAAAAACAGCCCTTCTTATGGATAAGCACAAAATATATTATTCTCCTAAGGGGTATTGGAAAGGAAAGACTGCTATTGAAAAACTGAGTAAAGCTGCTAGAGTGTCTGAATCAGATGCGAAAGACTGGCATTCAAAACAAGCAATTTGGCAAATATATCTGCCTGCCCCAAAAAGAATAATAAGGCCTAGATTTGTTAACTCAGTTCCAAATGACACCCACCAGATGGACTTGCTGTATCTTCCACATGATAAAGTTAGAAGAAAAAAGTTTAAGTATGCTCTGACAGTTGTTGACATGGCTTCAAGATACAAAGCGACGCCGAACCTTTAACGGATAAAAGCTCAACTGCTGTGGCTGTGGCTTTACAACAAATATACATGCGAGGTCCTTAAAGTATCCTAGGATGGTTCAAGTTGATGATGGAAAAGAGTTTAAAGGTTCTGCCAACCAGCTGTTTTTAAAACATCATGTTACAGTTAGGAGAGGGATCCCAGGCAACCATCGATCACAAGCCCTAGTAGAAAACTTTAATAAGAATCTAGCTGAACGCCTGTTTACCTATCAATATCACAGAGAAATTATGGACACTACGAAGTACAGAACGCGCAACACAGAATGGGTTAGGAGGTTGCCAGCAGTCTTACGCGCCATGAACAATGAAGAATTTAAAGCAACAGGCCTTAAACCAGTAAACGCAATTAAGTTAAAAAAATTAGCATTACTGAGATGGGCAGGGGGCTCAAAAACTCTTGCCGTTTGGACTAAAAGTAAGATACTTGTATGCTCCTGGAGAGGCAGAAGGTGATGTTAGAATTAGAGCCACAGATCCTATATGGAGCGTAGATGTGTATGAAGTTGAAGAATTATGAAAACAGACCCTCCCGTATATTATTAAGAGAGACTCTCTCTTCTAGCAGCGCTACTGCGTCTAAAAAGCCTTGCCCCTAAAAGATCCTTTGTTCGTGAAGAGCTGCAAGTTGTCCCGCCAAACACAGTTAGTTAACAAAAAAATAGTGTTATTTTTTGTTAAAACTTATTTATTTGTTAAACTTTTTTTTTTGCTCTATTTTGGGTTTAACTGATCATGTGTATGTTTTTCAATGTTTTGTTTAATTGCATCAGTGTCTACCTGTCGTGAAGTAAAAGTCTTTCTCCACTCCTTTTGAGTTCAATTTTTCTGTCGTCTATAATCATTACCGTCAGCCATAAGCTTCTGAATTCTTCGTCCGTAATGTTTTCATCCTGTAATGATTTGCTTATTCTTAATCTTAATGAGCAAAGTTTTGCTGATGCTAGGGCTACAATGGCGGTGTGCTTTTGTAATTTAGGAGTTAATTTTTTAAAACAGCACTTACAACCATAGACATGGCGCCTAACCCTAAACCAAGGCCTCCTAATGCTAAGAGGCTGGCGCACCAACCCCAGTAGCTAAAACAGCAATGCCAGACCCAGCACTTACGCTAGCTACAGCTGATGAGCCAGTAATTACATAAGAAAGAGTATTTAAAGCTTTAGCATATTCTTTCTAGTAACTCTATACTTATCCAAGTCGCCTTCTATTTCCTTTTGAAGTTCAGTTATTTGCTCTAACCTAAACTGTTGAACCTCCATTTTTTAAATAAGATTATTTTTATTAATTAATCTTGTAAATATCTTCTTAGTAATCCTTCTGGCAGCACTTCATCAACAGAGTAAAACGCCAATAAAATCAACATACTTAATGAGATAAAGTCGAGTACTGTTAGTTTGTCTTTGTCAACCATCACAGTAACCTTGTCAGATGATACATGGGTGTTTATTTTGCCTCCGTTTTTAGTAATTGCAATACCAAACTTAAGAGGAGCATCCAAGTTTTCAGCCTTTATTTGTATGCCTCTGATTAGCGTATGTTCTGGCAAACTAGGATCGCCCTCCCTCGGAGTAATAAATAAGCGAAAAGCATCGTCATTTGCCTAGGTAGTGATTCTAGTTTTGGGGTAAATTCTAAGCCGACGGTGTCGCTCCCCACTTCAGCTAAGGACTTCTTTCTCTGTAGCATATATTCAGAGCCCTGCCAAGCTATTTCAATCTGTTTTTTCTGTTGTGTTCCTGGGACCAGGCTAACAAAAATGGCCCTTCATTCAAAGCCTTTCTAAATTGTTTTTCTTATCAAAGTATACATTGGGGTTTCGTGTTCAAACTTTAAATTCCAAGCAATTTCAGGAAGTAAACACCCAAGCATTCTCTCTTTTATAAAGTTTGTATTCGTGTTTGCCAAAATCGTTTGCTCTTAAATTTCTTATCTCTTCTAGGGTAGGATGTTGCTGTCGTTTTTTGTCTTCAATTTCTGTTCGTTTGTAAACCCGTCATCTGTGTACTCAAATCCATAAACATTTCCTGGCACTCCTATTAGATCAAACTCAGTTGTGTCTCCTAGGTCTTTTAGCTCTACTGCAGTGCATTTAGGAGCTAGCTCTGCTTTTGATTCTGGCCCCCGAGACATTCTTTTTTATAATAAACAAATTATAATAAACAAATGTATAAGCAATCGATAATAAACAATCTACAATAAACAAACGTATTAAACTGGAGGGTCAGTCCGTAAGCATAGCTTAGCGTGTTTAGATTTTTCAACTGCTCTTTTATTTTTTTAAACTCATCTTTGTCCCTTATTATATAATTTTCACTTAAACATTCTTCAAAACTATCTTTGTCCTTAGTGTAAAATATACAACCGATTTTAACTGCGATCGAAAGTCTTTTAAGACTGCATTATATTTTTGAGTTAAGAGCCACACAGAAACAGGGCGTGACGTCCATAAAGGCTAGCTTGAAAGAGCTTTTCTTTTTTAACAATGTCTCGTTCAGCTGAACAGTCATCAATAATAAACAGTGTTTCAGTTCCCTCAAATAGTCTATAGTAATGTTCTAAACAGTCGCTCAGTTTGTCGCTAGGATCAACTAGAAATATATTATCGTCTGTCCAATAAACTTCCTTTCTTTGTAAGACTTGTTGTGCTTAATGGTTGTGCAGAATATAACAATGTGTTCGTAATGAAACCTGTAGATTGTTTGTAACAAATCAAGTACGAATACAGTTTTCCCACATCCAGTATCCCACAGATAAGAGAACAGTGCGGATCTTTAGGCAGAAACTTCAAGCTATCCATCTGTTTTTATTAGAATATTTCTTCTGCATTTTAATAAGCCCACATCGTTTAGTCTGTTTTCTTCAATGTTTAACTGAGCATCACAAACCATAAAAACATGCATTTGTATTGGCGCGTTTCCGTCTGCTTTCTTGCGAATATTTATTTGGTATACCATCTTGTCCTATCCTTTCTCCACTTCAAACAATCTGTTGTCAAATGTGGATCTAAAATCTAACCACAGCCCATATATTACTTATAAGTAGTCTTCAAGTCTTACATCATAAAGGCGAAGTTTTTTTACATACACGATCAACTGCAGGATCCCTTTGCCTACCTCCACAAACAACTTTCTTATTTCATCAAAGTGTTGGTGAGGTAAAAGTCGCGGCCGAATACAACTGATCGGACTTGCCATTTATTACACAACCTTCTCAATTTTGGATTATAAAACGCTTCTGATTCTCTCTGAAAAGGAGTTGTTCCTTCAGTAAACAAGAACAAAATTCCTTTTAAAGACTTCAAAGACTGATTTAGATGTATGTTTCCAGAGAGTGTCTCGCTTGTTTTTATTTTCTGTAATGGCGTGTATAACTCTTTCTAATAAATAACTGTTTTATTTTTATACTGGGTTAAGATTGTTCTGGCCAGTTCAGGGTTAGTAACACATCAAACTCAAGAGAAATGTCGCTAACTGTGTATTTAGCTAAAGGATCATCAGACAGTAACAACAGAATCGCTAGGATTAAATGTTAGATCATAAGTAAGTTTTTCTTTTAGCGCACCTTGATAATATGGCATATGCGTCTTTAACAGCTCAAAATCTAGAGGGATGCAGAATCTGTTGCCAAATGCTTCTGCTACTGCCTCATCTTTAACATCATTCTTTGCATCTCCCGCTTTAAGCCTGTGCTTGAGACTGTTTGGACTTTGTATTCCCTGATAAACTTTCTCTTTTCTTTCTTTTTTAGGCAGCCATAGATCAGAATAGAGGGCAAAAATGTCTGCCTCACTTAGTACAAATACTTCTCTGCCCTCCAGTTTAATTACTATATGTTTAACGATTGCCCTGCCTAAATTAGCAACAACAGTAGCATTAGATCCGTCGATTTAATATCTATTTTGAATGATAGTTTAGCAGTGCCCGGCATTATAACATCGCCAGCGCCAAGATCCGGGAACTTTACTATTAAAGTTTGTTCAGGCTGAACTGTTGATGGAGTATTTACACTAATTACAGTTTGCCTTATACCTTTTACGCCATGGGGTTCCTTCTCTTTTCTGTATGGATCGAGGTCACAACCGTATGAGTTCATTTTTTATAAAACAAAAAAGAATATAAATAAAAAATATGGATGAAGATTTTGACCCGATTGATCCTGTTGAAGAAGAAGATGAAAACAGAACTGGGGCCTTCATTGCAAGAAGAAATTGAAGGAGCAGGTTCTTACTACCTAGACAACGTCAAGAACTATTGCGAGAAAGAATTCAATCATTCTATAGAAGCATAGGGCGAGAGCTGCCAGAAGTAGTTGATCCTAACGATTTGAGGAAGATGGTGGGCATTTGTATATAAGAACTGGTGCTGGAGAGCGCGCAAAGGTTACTTCAACGCAAAACCCAAACAAGTTTTTAAAACTAAAGCACAATAAGGCGAAAACTCCCTATTGCTAAGGCAGAACAATTAAACCTTTTAGAGCTTAGAGCCGAAGCCGTTAGTCGTTTACAGAACTTGGGGCGGAGGTTGCCAACACAATCTAAAATACATACCTACCTCTTCAAGATTTAAGTCAAGAAGCAGATGAACTAATAGCAGAAATTGAAACGAGTTTAAGTGAGGAGACGGTCAGAGAAACAGTAGCAACAATTGATGATCCTCCATTGCCTGAGCGCGACATCCGCGGCCTTACAGCTGCTTTTACGACAATAAGAGAAGAACTAATACGCAAACACAGCAGAACTTAGTAAGCTAGATAGAGAGATAGAAGAAGAAAAAAATAAACTCGCTGATGCAGATGATGAACATTTAGGGCAAGAAGAAAGGCTAGAATACAGCAGAAAATACAGGTTTTAATGGGAAAAAGGGAAGGCATTTAAACGCGATTTCTATTCTCAGAGGAAATCTAGAATCACAAATAACCAGAATCAGAGAAGTTATAAACAAATACTTCATGAAAACACTACGTTAGCAGAAAGATAAGGATTCTGTTTAGAGAAGAGGGGATTACAATAGTTAGTATATTAACGGCTGTTGGGTTTGCTATCTCTACACTCGTTTATGCTTTAACGGTGGTGCGCCAACAGGGCCAGTAGCCCCTCCAACACCTCAGCCTGGTAAAAGTTGGATTAGAAAACAATTGCATCATCTAGCAAACCTATTAAAGAAGTTAGCCGCTAAAGCACTTGATGCCCTGCCTGGCATAATAGGCAGTGTTGTTAGTTGGGTTTTGTTACTATAGGCAAAGTTGCTGGTTATATGGCCGACCATCTGTGGACGTTAGGAGTGATAGCTGCTGGATTAATTTTAGTGAAATAAAGTATGGCTAATCCAGTAAAAGTTAAAATACAACGAGGGTGTCTTTTCTCTGGAGTGGCTGTCAGTGTAAGGTAGATCAACAGGTGGCGTGCTTTCTGGGTTGCTTCTGGCTGTGGGGTGTTTATAACTGGTGGTGGATCGCTTTCTGGGGGTGTTTACAAACTGGATCGCCTTCTTCAGGGCTAGGTACTTTTTTCAAATGGATGGGGCGGGCCTTGTGTTAAACCATTTATGTGCCTAAGTCTTGGTCGTATCCGGCTATGTGGATTTCATTATTATAATTCTGTATCATGCCCATCTGCAGTCTAAGGTCAGAGGGTAGCATGTATAATCCATGCCCTACAACAAAGTCAACCTTTGACCTAGCATGTGCAAGAACGTCTTGATACCTCTGTATGCTGGCAGGCAAATCAACAGCAGAGTTAATAGCATCTTCTAAATTAGCTAGAAATTGTTTTCTGGCATCAAAGCCTGTAGACTGATCAACTATGCTAGACTTGGTCTGTGCTTGCGCTCCTAATACACACCAAACGTATATCCTTATGGAGTCATTAAGTCTTTGCACGCCTGGCATTGTTAGGCCTTTACTTTTATCTAAGATAAATGTTGTCCAGGCATTAGGGTGTTTTTGTTCTATTGATCCCAATCTAACTTGTGCTTTTTGGTGAAAAGGTGTGGCCGGGCCAGTAGTCATAAGTATATTCTCTTTTTGCACCCCACAAATACAATGTGCCTAACCCATGATTGCGGTCTAACTTTTGCCTAAAATCAGTTGAAGGATCAATGTTAAATTCGTGCAGATTCTTTCATATGCATTATTGTTCATTGGGCTGTTGAATGGATAAAAGCGTTGTCGTTAGGAGAACTACTTGTAGTTCAGTTAGTATCGTCTGTACTGGTAATAACATGAAAGTTATATACTGACCTTACTAAAAGATTAGGGTGGTTTAAATGGTCTGCATATGAAACACCGCAGCCAGTAGTTGCGCAGTAAACGGCAAAATTTAACTGATTCTGGAAAAAAGCCATGGGGTGGGATGTCCATGCTGATGGTACTCTGTCACTCTTTATTGGCGGATTTAAATATCTAGTTAGCGGGTTTACAAGTCTAACTTGGAAGCCATATGATCCATCTACTGCAATGGTTAAATTGCTGAAGTCCAAAGATTTGGGGTTATAAAACGCTCCTACATTGTAAGAAGCATGTTCAATATATTCAAGGCTACCATTTTTTTAATTAGTTTTTTAAATAGTTATAAAAAGATGTACATCTATATAACCAAGCAAAACGAGCTGGTGTTCTTAACGCATCCAATTGTTAATTGGCGGGGAGTTGTAGGATTGCCCTTAAAGAAATTGGCTTTAAAGTTATGTGGGCTAACATATCTGAAGAAGCCCAAAATAACTGGATCAATATAGTAACGGGGCGGGCAATCAAATAACTAATGTGCAAATACCTAATGGTTACTACAACTTTTGTTCTTTAAAAGAAGTACTTAGCGAAATATGGTATATTGTTGAAAATTAACGAAGCAACCTCAGAATTACTATACGTTTCCACTAGCAGAAAGAAGAGAAGTACACTTTTCCTAAGGGGCTTGCAAGAATCTTAGGCTTCCACGGTAGCGATAGAACTTATAGATTAGTACAGAGAAGATGTCTGGCAATTTGAAGGTAATAAACCTTCTGATTTTCTTGTGAACCCAATGTTGTATGTTCATTTACAACAGTTAAGAACAGATACTAATTTGTTTGATGGCTATCCATCTACAGTTCTAAAGGTTATGCCATCAACTAGGGCGGGGTTTTGCGATTATCGATTAATCTCAGTTGGAAAAAAACAGTGAATTTAAAGAATTAATTAATGGGCCTATAAATTCATTAGATGTAAAAATAACTAATCAAGAAGGAAAACCAGTTGTTTGTTCTGATTTATTAATGGTATTAGAAGTAGAAGAGCGCGCTGTGAGTCATTAGGGTTTTATATAATGTGTGCGTGCGTGGGCAGGGGGTGGGGCGTGTGTGGTTTAATTATTATGTAATCAATAGCAGTCTTTTGACCATGGATTACTGCATTGCTTTGTGGGGCAGAACGCTCTTTCTCACACACATACACACACAAACACACACAAACAAACAACAAACAAATACAAACAAACAACAAACAACAACAAACAAACACGCGCACAATAGATGTAAAGGTGCTTGTGGGGAAAATGTGAAGCAGGGCTTTTTTGTGGTTCACACTTGAACGTCGTGAATTCGAGACAGCCACCAAAGCACTTAGCAGAATCCTGAATCAATAATCACAGGATCTGTTTCCAGTTCTATTGGCGGCACCCGAAGGAGCAGCCTGAAGCAGGATGAAGCGGGGCGTGGCGCAGCTTGGGCTGGTCGGGCGACGAAGGAAAAACTACACGCCACGATCAATAGCTTGGCGGTTTTGCAAAACCGCTAGACTCACGTCATGCGTTTGTGGCGTTCACTGGGAGGCTTGCAGGGTAGTTGTTGGAGGTAGACTGAGAGGTTTTTTCCATAGTCTCCAAATTGAGGGGCTTGCAGCATGGTTTGAATTTGTTTTAAATTGCTGAAAATAAAGCTGAAGGGAAGGCCAACAGTGTAAAACTGAGGATACCCAAAAAGCACTTTTGAAACAGCACGCAATTTGCGAGCATGATCATCGAAATCCACATTCTCTTTAAGCCACTGACCCCAAGTTTCTTTTATCATTCCGCTTTTTTTGCCTCTTCATGCCAGTTTTTGCAAAGATTCAAGAAATTCCCAAACTGAACGTAGATCATGATTGTTTGAGCATCCTGCTTCTTCAGATTTCTCACCCCTTTTGCAACCTGTCCACAACTTCATTTTCATCTGTTGTGATGAAAAATGATTTTCAGAAAATGCTTCTCTCAAAATAGCTGATTGAACGTCAGCCTGACTTGACATAAGATAGGTATGCAGCTCCCTTGTGTTAACTCTTTCCTGCTTGTCTTTTTGCCTTCCTTTTCTTAAAACAAATGTTGAAGTGTTGTTTTAGGCTTCTTTGGCAATTTCTGTGGCCCTTTTGTTTTTGCTTTTTCAACTATTTCTGTCATTTTTAAAAGTAGTCTTGATTCTCCCGCAAATACACATTTCTTCTTCGTCCACAATTCTGTTGGTGTTGGCGGTGGTAGCGGGAGAATTTGAGCCCGTTGAAAAGTAGAGGCTTGATCCATGTCAGGTAGAATTAAAGTTGACGGCGTGTTGAGAATCTAATAGATTTTTGATGAGCAACTGCGATTCCAGAAGTTCTCTCTCTAATTCTGAAGAATGCTGTCTTGAGACATAAATATTTCTGGTAAAATCAATTCTATACGAAAATGCACGAGCCTGCACACATACAACCTGCTCCGCTGGCGTTCTAGTCAGAAATGACCGATAGCGGGGGGCTTACGAGTCTGTCGACTAAAATGACGTCATACTTCTTTCTGATGGTCTGCGTGCATCGCGCGATGAATACTAATTTACTGCATTGCAGGGGTATTGCTAACACCACTGCAGTGGGTGGGCGGCCAGCCCCATTAAACAGGATGGGGCAGTAATTGCAATTTATCGATTGCGGTGTCGCGTAACGACGGCGACCAGTTTGTAGTAAACTGTTAAGCCATATACGCTTTAGTTCATTTATGTGTCTGGGAGAGAAGGTAAATATGTTTGTTCACGATCACCAAATCTTATCTAGCACGTAAGCCCCCGTTTTAATGTGTTAATAACGTCAATTTTTGATGGTTTTGGGGTGTTAATTTTGTTTAAAAACAGGTGTTAAAATTGGTCAAAACTGACATGTGATGGACGTGATTTGTATGTGAAAAGGGGGGTTATCGTGCAAAATAACATGGGTGAGCTTGACCCCGCATATTTACATTCTCTGCTTGTATGGTTGAATACACGTGTCAGGACTGTAGTACTATTGTGTAGCATAACTTACGCTGCAGTTTACACCCATGTTACTAATTTTTTTATCCCACGTATTTCAAAATACAACAGTCGTGAGTGTTTACTTGGCAGTGTTCTTTCTATTCTCAACCATTTTCTGCAACAAAACCGATGTTGATCTCTGACATAAGAAGCCTCGAACAGATAATAATAATAACAATAATGAATACTTATATAGCGCCTATTCTTGGCTAGGGGACCAAGATCTAAGCGCTTTACAATCAACACTCGTTTACACAACGGGCTGCTACCAGGGTAGTGCCGACTGAAGAGCTGCCAGCCGGCGCTTCATTCAGTCGTTTCCCGTGTCATCCAGTCAATATTGTTCAATATCGGTCATTCATTTTCCTTACTTCCTTCATCTTTCCATTTCTCACGCAGGATGAGGGACATCAAAGCATATCTCTCTGTTGGTTGTCTGGGAACTAAAATGGCAAGGCCCTGAGACTCCTGGGCTCTGGTACTGCCAGTCCTCCCCTTTCTCTTCTGCTCTCCTGCAGAGACCCAGCCCTTCTTCGATCTCCTGCACCCATCCTTCATCGTGCTCCAGCCTTGTCTTTCTCTGCAGCCATACTGCCTGTTCTTACCAATGATCAAGACAGAACATGCTGAAAGGGAGATGCAAGGAAAATAGCGTTCAAGTGGTTTAGTTGTTTTTATTCATGTCTTTCTTTGTGAATAAAAGACAATGTATTGTTTAGTTGTTTTATGATGTCTTTCTTTCTGAAGAAGACAATGTATTGTTTAGTTGTTTTTACTCATGTCTTTCTTTGTGAAGAAAGACAATGTATTGTTTTTTGTTTTATTCATGTCTTTCTTTGTGAAAAAAGGCAATGTATCACGTTCAGTAACAAACTTTCCGAGAGGCGATTCTTTTGTCTGACTGTTTTTCATCGTAGATTGTGTATCGTAGATTGTGTCATCGTAGATTGTGTCATTGTAGTTGTGTCATCTTTAGATTGTTTTAAATGTTTGAATGTAAGACGAATAGCACGTATCAGATATTTTTTGGGGCCAGAATATATGCACGCTTTCTGTACAATGTTCCATCATCAGCAACAAAATGTTTGGCATGTATAGATTTTACATCGTTTGTCTAATTAAAACATAAAGTCAGGAAAACCAACAATGCAAGTAGAAACAGATGTACACACCTCTGCAGACAGAAGACAGACATTCACCCCCGCCCACACACACACACACACACGCCCACACACGCACGCACGAACGCACTCACACACACACACACCAACACCCCACACCGCGCGCGCGCGCGCGCGCGGGACGCACGCACGCACACACACACACAACATTGGACTATAGTAAAGGTTATTAAACATTTAAATAATATACAAAACCATTAGGCCACTATACATACACTAAATGTGACACACACTTCCCTTTATAGCACTATAATCGAAGAATAAAGTAAAGTAGAACAAAATGTACATATTATGTTTTCGATAACATCGATTTTACTTCGGTTGATAGAAAACAAAATTCTACAGCACATACACAACACCCAGTGATAATGCAATGGGAGTGGCAAATATACAAACATGCTAGCAAATTAGATTGACTAAAGGTAATGTTCAACAAATTAACCATGTTAAAAATAAAACAAAAATGTGGGAAGGACAGCAGACAATGATACCATGGACAGTTTCTTTAAGGGGAGAGTCTTCGCGTGAAACTGGTGAGGATAGAGCTCTCAATCACCACACCTGGCATTCACACATCCTTGGATTTTGGCAGATCTGAACAGCAGGATTGTCCCCCGTTGACAATACATCGCATACACGCGTCAGCAAGCCCCTCACTCCACCCACCCACACACACACACACACACACACACACACACACACACACACACACACAACACACACACACACAATCCTCTCCTACCCCCTCCCTACACACACGTGCCACATTCACACACAGGGAAGAGAAAAACACAAAGAGAGAGGAGAGAGAGAAAAGAGAGGGGAGAGAGAGAGAGAGAGAGAGAGAGAGAGAGGGGAGAGAGAGGGGGGGGAACGGGGGGGGAGACAGAGACAGAGGCCATAGACAAAGACAGAGACAGCGAGACAGAGATAGACCAGCTTGCATGCATAGGCACACAATATCTTTAAGGCCAAAATGTGAACTCTGCCCAAGTAGACAATAGATTATATCAACCTGGCAGACTTCCCAGGCAAAGGTTTCATCATTTATGATTATGACCTGGGGTGTTGGCATCTCTCCTTCAACCTCCTGCTATGTCTCGGGCCTGTCAAACGTGGTCGACATGGCGGATTCTGAACGAGCAGCAAGGACATGATCAGCCAGTTTGGAAAGCTGCTGCGCCCCCCAACAGGCCCCAACCCCACGCCTCCTAGCTCACGAGCTTTCGAAGCGAAACGAAAGAAGGAAGGGCAGAGACATATCAGATCTTCTACGTTGTATGCAAAATTTGCCT
>JAFLJL010001735.1:0-35000 GCA_018398815.1 Conus ventricosus | reverse complement strand
GAATATACACAACATGCAGATGAGCCCGTACAGGGTTTATGCTGACTTTGAATCGATCTTACCCGCAGTACTATGGTTCCGCAACAGCATGAAACCAAAAACAAACGTTATTAACCCCCCACAGATCTGTTCGTATGTGCGTTTTTCTTGGTGTTAGGTCAGATGGGGGCGCACACACGCCCAGAGATTTACAGAGGCCCCAACGCAGCTAGTAGATTTCTAGTGCAGATGAAACAACTTTCCGCAATTACTACTCCAACCAACTAAATCTTTCAGGCATTGTTAGACTCCTGAAGACCAAGAACGTTATGACTCCATCTACACACTGTTGGATTTTGCATATAAAGAATTATTAGGTACACAGTGACGAGACCACGATCACATTAGCGAAAGTTTTAAGTGGGCTGCACACAACAATGTAATCTTCGCTAAGGTTGACCCTAAGACATGAAACTACCTATTCTTCTTCATAACTTACGAGGCTACGATTCTCATTTCATCATGCAAGCAGTGACTTCTGAATAAAGAGGGGTTACACTCATTGCAACAAGTCTTCAGAAAAAACATGTACTTTTACTCTTACTGTTTATCCTTCTATGACTCTGCCCAACATCTGATGGGGAGTTTAGATAAGTTACAGATCTCTACAAGACTACCAATCACTAAACAATACTTTGACCCATCGTTAGTGCGTAAAGGAGTCTATCCTTTAATGAATACATGAACTCGTGGGACAGGTTTATGAAGACTCACTTCCTCCCTAAAGGCGCTTTCTTTTCTAGTCTTAGAGCAAAGACATATCTGATCTGACTATAATACGCACAGAAAGCCTGGACAGAATTTACACTGTGAAACAAATGGGTTAACTATCACGATCAAATATTTATTGGCTGACGGTGTTTATTAGCAGACGTCTTTCAGAACTACAGAACTACATGCATGAAATCATTACAGCTTAGACCTCATCACATTACATCTCTGCCGCCAGGCGCTTTCCTTGGGATGCTTTCTTAAAGTCTACAACATTTAGATTGACTTAATTTCTAATCTACCCACACTCATATGATTGAAATGCTGAGGGGAGGCCATTAGCATGGCTCACATCCTTACCGGCAAAGCCAACAACGAATATTTAGAGACTATGATCCCACTAAACCATCCATCTATCTAAGTACTTAGACGCCAACAATCTGAAGGATGGGCCTATAAGTCAACCCACTCCACTGAGAAATTTTACAATGATAAAAGGACCGTCATGATGTCAATACTGTGTTAAGTATTTTGTCGACAGCTTACGCCTGATAATCCAATAGGACTAATCTTGAAGTAGCTTTAGAATACCCGTATGAAACTACACATCTCCACAACGATTATCCCCCTAAGCTGCAGAAAGATAAAGATGAGTCCCCAATCGAACCTCCTAAACTTGTGCCCAATCTTCGACAACAAAACTAAATATGTGTGTCCATTACAGACACCTACTGTTTTTTACTTAAGATCACGGGCTGAAACTAAGAGCTGTTCACAGAATAATTGCTTTTTGACCAAGAAACCTTTATGAGGCCATACATCAAAAAGAATACTGATCTTAGAACCCAAGCATTTCTGACGCTCAGAAAAAGACTTCTTTAAACTGATGTAACAACAGCTGCTTTGGCAAAACCATGGCGAATCCACACAAAACGTACAAGAAGTAAAATTATTACAAAAGAACAACCAAGCTATTAATTTGCTTCGAAACCTAAACTAGCAAGACTTTTAGAAAGATTTAACGACACTTGGTTGGCAGTATGATGAAGGAAAAAGGATGTTTAAGTTGGACAAGCCGGTGTTTTCGGCTTTACTGTAATAGAGTTGTCAAGTGTTTTTTTTATTGATGTTAGAATTTCCTGTACGACTACTTTAAAACCGCGGTACCAGAAGCAAGATTGTCTTTATAGACAGACAACTGATAGTTTTATTCTAGACGTCCCAACAGAAGACTTCTATAAGGATTAGAAACAGAAGTGGCTAAAGGGCTGATGGATGGTACGACACATGCGACTATCCTTAAAGACAGTCCCTTTACATTCAACGTGGAACAAGAAAGTGATTGGAAAGATGAAGATGAACTTAATGGAACAGTTAATAAAAGATTATGTGTTTGCGGTCGAAAGATGTATAGCGTTGCTAGGCCAGGACTTTCTGTAATGAAGATGGCTAAAGGCATAATAAAGAGTTGTCAAAAAAAAATATATCTCACGATAACTACAAGCAAGCTCACTTTGAAAACAAAGTATTTCATCACAACAAATAGTTAATCAGCGCTCTACTCTTCACAAAGTCAACACAACTGCTGTTAACAAAAAATCACTATCTCTAACAATAACAAGAGAACTTACTCAATCCAGAGTTTTCATATGCTGTAGGGCATTGGCGAACTTTTAAAAAGATAATCTTACAGGATTGGCTTGTACTTACTTAAGAACTTAACAAGAACTTATTTAAGAACCTAACTAGTACTTATTTAAGAACAAAACTTAAGACCAAAACTAGTACTTAACACGAACTTATATTTTTTTTTTTGCACTTGACTTTAATTACTTGCACTTAAACTTAAAAAGACTTTTATAACTAACTTAACGTGTACTTATCAGTTCTTAACTTGTACTTTATTTTATTCTTAAAAAACGATTCCATAGAAAAATGGATTACGGCAGGAGGTTGCGCTTTTTTTGCAGAAGCTGGTCTTCTCTTTTACTTAACTGGGGTTGTTGGGGTTGCGACTTTGCTGCTAAGTATGGCGTTAGACAATTGATGCAAAAACTCCCCCACCAACAACAACACAGCAAATACATCATAATACATCTTATCGTTGTTTTCGATTGTGATGTTGTTAATTGAGCTGTTGGTGCTGGCGGTGATGTTGTATTACTATCTAACAATTTTTGTTTTGCCTGATTGTTTGCTTTTTGCAGCTGTTCCATTCAGCTAGTTTAAACGCCCGGCCTCAATACGCCAGGAATTTTTTAGTTTTAGAAACGTTATTCTCTTGTGGCACATTCACTTGGGGTGCATTCTGCTCCTTTGGAGGGCCCTGCGGACTGTCCTGGCGGGGTTGCAATCTTCTGACTCCTGATCGCTCAATTTTTTTATTGCGATTAAATTTAAATATGATCAAATATTAAATGATTAAAGTAATTAACCCATATAAATGGCATAACATCCGTCCCAAATCTGTAATACATGTCCATGCTAGAGTTTTCCTAGGGACTTGTTTAAAACCGGATCTTGTGATAAGTCGTATTTTAAATCTTCTTCTGAATCAACCGGCGCTACGTACTTACTAACTTAGCATATAAACTAATCATTGTTCTGGCCCACTGATCTAACCATTTTCGACCCTAGCTGTGCTTCGTACCTAGCGTAGTACTTCTCAATGCTGAATTAGAACAGTTGTTGAATCTGTTTCAATACTTAGTTCACACCGAAATACTGTTTAGGGTTTTTTTCCACACGCAGCCAGAGAGTAATAATCTTTCCTTATGCATTGGTCTGTTGAGTAGCCTGCTTGCGCTCCTCAAGCTTTAATAGTTCGTCACAATCCATTTTAGAAAACAAATAAAAAATAATATAAGACTGTTTAAAAACCAGAGTTTAACGTTGGTTAATTATGCAGTGCTATCGCCCGGTGTTATAGTCTATTCAAACCCTTGCAAAATGCTTGTTAAGAATAAAACCGGCCCACATGGGAAAGATAGAAGATTCGCCAAAACTAGTTGTAACTTTATTTTAAAGCTTTTAACAACAAAAGATTAATCTGATTAAAAACACATAGACAGCCTTCCGTATTATTATTTATTTTAATTTTTTTTTTAGTTAAATAAAAAGATGAGTGAAAAAAAGATTATCAATACATTTTACCACTCTGCTGTGATTGGCGGTCTAGTATAGGCTATAGCGTGTTAGCAAAAAAACATGTTTAAAATGAAGCCGGCGGATCTAGGAAGGTTAGACATTGAGGACGTTGTTAAGGTTAGAGTTGTAAATTACTGCAGGATTGCGGCAAAAGACTTTCTATGTTGCACAGGGATTATCCCAGAAATATTAGTTCATAGAAAGATAATTTAGAAAATATTAATTTTTATAAAAAAGATGTCTGATTGGACCCTGATAGTAGGGAGGAGCTATGTGTTTACCGCTTCGGCCTTCTCTGGAAGCAATATATGTTTAGTAAATTGAGGTCGAGAAGAAAGAGAACGCATAACAAGCAAATAGAAGATTACTAAGTTGAGAGCGGCTTATCGTACAAAGACGAATTGCCCACTTAACGCCAAGTAATTAAAAGTTACAGAGAACAGGAATTGCCCAAAACATTTCTATTACGCAGGGAATTATCCCAGAAAATATTAGTTCATAGAAAGATTAATCATAAGAAAATATTAAATTTATAAAAAGATGGCAGAGCAGTTATGATGGTAAGGAGGAGCATTGTTTAATGCTTTGGCCTTCTCTGGAAGCAATTTATATGTTAGTAAATTGAGAGTCTGATGAAGAAAGAGAACGCCATAACCAAGCAATAGAGAGATTTTAGCCAAAGCAAAGACGCTTATGAGAAAAGGCGGCTTGCTCACTTAGACTTTAATTAATATAAAGTTAAGGGAACAGGGGCATTGCAGAGCACACATTGACAGCCTTGATAAGCAATGAATGAGTATTACTTATGACAGGAAAGAATTTCTAACACGCCACCGCCCAGAACTGTCTGACTTTTATGAACCATCAGAAGAAACAGAAAATAGCAGAAATTGGTTTTTATTGTGGTCTATGGGAGCAATCGTTCTTTTCGCATATCAATCTAAAAAACAATTGAAATACAATTAAAATACAGTCCTTCTTAGGACAATAACGATGTACAAAATATATTATTCTCCTAAAGGTTATTTGGAAAGAAAGACTGCTATTGAAAAACTGAGTAAGTAGTGCTAGAGTTCTGAATCAGATGCGAAAGACTGGCTTTCAAAACAAGCAATTTGGCAAATAATCTGCCTGCCCAAAAAGAATAATAAGCACTAGATTTGTTAACGTCAGTTCCAAATGACACCCACCGCAGATGGACGTGCTGTATCTTCCACATGAAAAGTTAAAGAAAAAAGTTTTAAGTATGCGCTGACAGTTGTTGACATGGCTTCAAGATACAAAGACGCCGAACCTTTAACGGATAAAAGCTCAACTGGCTGTGGGCTGTGTCTTACATACAAATATCCATGCGAGGTCCATTAAAGTATCCTAGGATGGTTCAAGTTGATGATGGAAAAGATTTAAAAGGTCTGCCCACCAGCTGTTTTTAAAACATCATGTTAAAAAGTTAGGAGATGGATCCCAGGCAACCAATCGATCACATCCCTAGTAGAAACTTTAATAAGATTCTAGCTGAACGCTTGTTTACCTATCAGTATCCCAGAGAAATATGGACTCTACGAAGTAAACGCGCTACAAAGAACAACTATGAAGTACAGAGAGCGCAACACAGAAATGGTTAAGGAGATGGCCTGCATCTTACGTGCCAATGAACAAAGAAGAATTTAAAGGCGACAGGGCTGAAGCCAGTAAAACGCATCCAAAATTAAAAAAAATTACATTACTGAAGACATCCAAGGCAATCAAAAACTCTTGCCGTTTGGGCTAAAAGTAAATACTTGTAATCTCCTGGAGAGGCAGAAGGTGATGTGAAATTAGAGCCACAAGATCCGATATTGGAGCGTAGATGTTAATGAAGTAGAAAGAATTATGAAACAAACAGACCCCTCATGCCGTTCTCTAGTATGACACTCTGAGAAGAGAGAACTCCTCTTCTAGCGGCGGCGCGACTGCGTCTAAAAAAGCCTGTCCCCTACAAGATCCTTTGTCGTGAAGAGCTGCTAGTTGCCCGCCAAACACAGTTAGTTAACAAAAAAATAGTGTTTCATTTTGTAAACTTATTTATTTGTTAAACTTATTTTTTTTTTGCTCTCTTTGGGTTTAACTGATCATGTGGTTTGTTTTTCAATGTTTTGATTTATTGCATCATGTCTAACCTGTCGTGAAGTAAAGTCTTTCTCCGCTCCTTTTGAAGTTCAATTTTTCTGTCGTCTTATAATCATCACCGTCAGCCATAAGCTTCGAAATTCTTCGCCGTAATGGTTTTCACCCTGTAATATTTGCTTATTCCTTAATCTTAATGAGCCAAGTTTGCTGAATGCTAGGGCAACAATGGCGTTGCTTTGTAATTTAGGAGTTAATTTTTTTTAAAACCGCACTTACAACCCATAGACAATGGCGCCTACAACCCTAAACCAAGGCCTCCTAATGCTAAAGAAGGCTGTGCGCGCCCAACCCCAGTAGCTAAAACAGCAAATGCCAGACCCACACTTACGCTAGCACAGTCGGATGAGCCAGTAAGTACATAAGAAAGAGAATAAAAGCTTGTAAGCATATTTCTTTTAGTACTCTATACTTATCCATGTCGCCTTCTATTATCCTTTTGAAAGTTTCATTATTTGCTCTAAACCAAACTGTGAACATCCATTTTTTAAAATAAGATTATTTTTATTAATTAAATAACTATCTTAGTAAGCCGTCTGGCAGCACTTCATCAGACAGAGTAAACGCAAATAAAATCAACATATCTTAAATGAAAATAAGTCAGTACTGTTTAGTTTGGCTTTGTCAACCATCACAGTAACCCTTGTCGAATGATACATGGGTGTTTATTTGCCTCCGTATTGAGTAATTGCGATACAGAACTAAGAGGAGCATCCAAGTTTTCCCAAGCCTTTATTTTATGCCTCTGATTACGTATGTTCTGGCAAACGAGGATTCGCCCTCGCCCGGAGTAATAAATCAGCGAAACAAGCATCGGTCATTTGCCCTAGGTAGTGATCCTAGTTTTGGTTAAATTCTAAGCCGACCGGTGTCGCTCCCCCTCTTCAAGCATAAGGACTTCTTCTCGTAGCATATAAGCAGAGCCCCTGGGCCAAGCTATTTCCAATCTGTTTTTTTCTGTTGTGTTTTTCCTGGGACCCCCAGGCTATCAAAAATGCCCCTTCATTCAAAGCCTTTCTAAAATTGTTTTTCTTATCAAAGTAACTTGGGGTTCGTAGTTCAAACTTAATTCCCAGCAATTTCAGGAATTAACATCCAAGGCATCTCTCCTTTTATAAAGTTGTATTCGCTTTTGCCAAAATCGTTTGCTCTTAAATTTCTTATCCTCTTCTAGGTAGATGTTGCTCTGTCGTTTTTTGTTCTTCAATTTTCTTTCATTTGTAAACCGCCGTCATTCTGCGTACTCAAATCCAAAACATTTCCTGCACTCCTATTAGATCAAACTCAGTTGTGTCTCCTAGGTCTCTTTTAGGACTCTAAACTGCAGTGCATTTAGGAGCTAGCTCTGCTTTTTGATTCTGGCCCCCCGAGACATTCTTTTTTATAAATAAACAAATTATAATAAACAAACTGCCAAATTGTTATAACAGTAAATAATAAACAATCTACAATAAACAAAAACTATTGAACTGGAGGGTCCAGTCCCGTAAGCATAGCTTAGCGTGGTTTTAGATTTTCTAACTGCTCTTTTATTTTTTTAAACTCATTTTTTGTCCCATATTATATAATTTTTCACTCTAAACATTCTTCAAAACTATCTTTGTCCTTAGTGAAAAATAATACAAACGAGTTTAACTGCGATTCATCGAAAGTCTTTTAAGGACTGCATGAAATTAGTGAGTTAAGAGAGGCCACACAGAAACTAGGGCGTGACGTCCATCTAAAGGCTAGCTTGAAAGAGCTTTTCTTTTTTTTAACAATGGCTCGTTCAGGCTGAACAGTCATCAATACTAACACAGTGTGTCAGTTCCCTCAAATGTCTATAGTAATGTTTCTAAACAGTCGCGAGTTTTTGTCCGCTAGGAATCAACTAAAATATATGATCGTCCTTCCAAATAAACTTCCGTCTTTGTAGACATGTTGTGCTTTAATGGTTGTGCAGAATATAAACAATGTGCTCGTAATGAAACCTGTAGATTGTTTGTAACAAATCAAGTACGAATACAGTTTTCGCCACATCCTATCCCACAGATTAAGAGAACAGTGCGGATCTTTAGGCAGAAACTTCAAGCTAGCCATCTGTTTTTTATAAATATGTCTTCTGCATATTTAATGAGCTGCGTCTTTTACCTGATCTTTTCCTCCAATGTTTAACTGAGCATCACAAAACCATAAAAATTGCAATTGTATTGGCCGTTTCCGTCTGCTTTCTTGTGAATATTTATTTTTTTTTGTGTTTTTTTTATACCATCTTGCCGCCCTATCCTTTCTCCACTTCACAAACAACCTGTTGTCAAATGTTAGACTAAAATACAGCCACCAGTCTCATATTTGTTATTAAATAGTCTTCGATCTTACATCATAAAGGCGAAGTTTTTTAAATACACGATCAACAGCAGGATCCCTTTGCCTACCTCCAGCAAACAACTTTTCTTATTTCATCTAAGTGTTGGGATGTAAAAGTCCGCGGCCCGAATACAACTGAACGGACTTGCCATTTATACACAGTCAACCTTCTCAATTTTTGGATTATAAAACGCTTCTGATTCGCTCTGACAAGGCGTTGTTCCTTCAGTAAACCAGAACAAAATTCCTTTTAAAGACTTCAAAGACTGATTTAGATGTATGTTTTCCAGAGAGTGTCTCGCTTGTTTTTATTTTTCTGTAATGCGTGTTAACTCTTTCAATAATAAAAAGTAAAACCCCTTGTTTTATTTTATACTGGGTTAAGATTGTTCTTGGCCGTTCAGGGGTTAGTAACCACATCAAACTCAAAGAGAAATGTCGCAACTGTGTATACGAGCTATAGGATCATCAAGACAGAACAACAGAATTCGCTAGATTAAATGGTAGATCATACGTAAGTTTTTCTTTTAAGCGCGCACCTTGATAATATGGCATATGCGTCTTTAAAACAGCTCAAAATCTAAAGGATGCAGAATCTGTGCCAAATGCTTCTGCTACTGCTCTTCTTAACAATCATTCTTTGCATCTCCGCTTTAAAGGCCTTGCTTGAGACCGTTTGGACTTTGATTCCCTGATAAACTTTCCTCTTTTCCTTCTTGTTTTAAGGCAGCCCCATAGATCAGAATAGAGGGCAAAAATGTCTGCCCTCGCTTAGTACATTAATACGTCTCTGCCCTCCAGTTTTTAATTTACTATATGTTTAACGATTGCCCGTGCCTAAATTACCTACAACAGTACATTAAGATCCGCATTTAATATCTATTTTGAATGATAGTTTTAGGCAGTGCCACCCGCAATATAAACATCGCCAGCGCCAAGCTCCGGGAACTTTTAACTATTAAAGTTTGTTCAGGCTGAACTGTTTGATTTTTTGGAGTATTAGCACTAATTACAGTTTGCCTTATAACCTTTTACGCCTGGGGATCCGTCTCTTTTCTGTATGGATCGAGGTCACAACCGTAATGAGTTCATTTTTTATAAAACAAAAAAGAATAGAAATAAAAAATATGATGAAGATTTTTTGACCCATTGATCCTGTTGAAGAAGAAGATGATACAGAACGGGGACCTTCATTGCAAGAAGAAATGAAGACAGGTTCTTTACTACCTAGACAGCGTCAAGAACGATGAGAGAAAGAATTCAATCATTCTAGAGAACATCGGGGAGAGCTGCCCAGAAGTAGTTGATCCTAACGAATTTTTTGAGGAAGATGGTGGGGCATTTGTATAATAAACACTACTGTGCAGGAAGCGCGCGAAGGTTACTTCAACGCAAAACCCAACAAGTTTTTTAAAAACTAAGCACAATAAGGCGAAAACCTCCCTATTGCTAAGGCAGAACAATTAAACCTTTTAAGAGCTGAGAGCCGAAGGCAGTTAGTCGTTTACAGACTTGGGGCGGAGTTGCCAACCAAGATCTCAAATACAATACATACCTCTTTCAAGAATTAAGACAAGATAGCAGAGAACTAATACAGAAATTGAAAACGAGTTTAAGGTGAGGAGAACGGTCAGAGAAACATTAGCAAACAATTGATGAGCCTCCATTGCCTGAGCGCGACATCCGCGGCCTTACAGCTGCTTTTTACGACAATAAGAGAAGAACTAATGCGCAACAACAGCAGAAACTTAGTAAGCAGATAGAGAAGATAGAAGGAAGTAAAAAAATAAACTCGCTGATGCAGATGAATGGCCAATTTAGGGCAAGAAAACAAGGGCTAGATACAGCAGAAAATACAGGTTTTTAATGGGAAAAAGGGAAGGGCATTTAAACGCATTTCGCTATTCTCAGAGGAAATCTAGAATCACAAATAACCAGAATCAGAGAGTTATAAACAAATACTGTCATAAACACCTACGTTACAGAAAGAATAAGGATTCTGTTTTTGAGAAGAGGGATTACAATACTAGTATATTTAACGGCTGTTGGGTGTGCTATCGTCTACACTCGTTTATGCTTTAACTGGGTGGTGCGCAACAGGGCCAATAGCCCCTCCAACACTCAGCCTGGTAAAAGTTGGATTAGAAACAATTGCATCATCTAGCAAACCTATTAAGAAGGTAGCCGCTAAAGCGCTTGATGCCCAGCCTGGCATAATAGCCCAGTGGTTTGTTAGTTGGGTTTTGTCCTACTATAGGCAAAGTTGCTGGTTATAGGGCTGACCCTCCTGTGACGTTAGGAGGTGCTACTGTTGGATTAATATTTAGAGAAATAAAGCACGGCTAAACCCAGTTAAACGTTAAAAACACAACAAGGGCTGTCATTTCGCTAGTGTGACTGTCAGTGTGAGGTAGATCAACAGGTGGCCGTGCTTTCTGGGTTGGCTTTCTGGCTGTGGGGTGGGTTATAACTGGTGGTGGATCGCTTTCTGGGTTTTATAACTGATTCGCTTTTCTTCAGGGCTAGGTACGTTTGTTTAAAAAGGATGGAGGGGCGGGCCTTGTGATTAACCATTTTAGTTGTGGCCCTAAGTTTGATCATCTCCCCGCTATAAGATTTCTTTGTTATAATTCTGTATCATGCAATCTGTAGTCTAAGGTCCCAGAGGGTAGCATGTATAATAGAATCCATGGCCCACCAAACAAAGTCAAACCTTGACCTAGCAGGTGCAAGAACGTCTTGATACCTTTGTATGCTGGCAGGCAAATCAACATCAGAGTTAATAGCACTTCAAATTAGCTAGAAATTGTTTTTCTGGCCTCAAAGCCTGTAAGACTGATCACTATGCTAACTTGGGTCAGTGCTTGCGCTCCTAAACCCCCCCAAACGTATGTCCTTATGGAGTCATTAAGTCTTTGCACGCCTGCCATAGTTAGGCCTTTACTTTATCTAAAGATAATTGTTGTCCAGGCATTAGGGTGTTTTTGTTCTATTGATCCCAATCTAACTTGTGCTTTTTGGTGAAAAGAGATGTGGCTAGGCCATTAAGTCAACATTATATTCTCTTTTTTGCACCCCACAAATACAATGTGCCGCACCCATGATTGCGGTCTAAACATTTTTGCCCTAAAATCAGTTGAAGGATCATGTTAAAATCGTTCAGGATGATTTCTTTCCATAGCATTATTGTTCATTGGGCTGTTGAATGTAGAAAAGCGTTGTCGTTAGGGAGAACATCCTGTAGTTCTTATATTCGTCTATAACTGGTAATAAACTTGAAATTATATACTGACCTTACAAAAGATTAGGTGGTTTAAATTGGTCTGCAGATGGAAAACACCGCAGCCAGTAGTTTGCGCAGTAAACTGCAAAATTAACTGATTCGGGAAAAAAGCCTGGGGTGGGATGTCCATGCTGATGGTACTTCCTGTCACTCTTTATTGGCGGATTTAAATATCTGAGTTAGCGGGTATACAATTCTAACTTGGAAGCCGATGATCCCCATCTACTGCCATGGGTTACATGCTGAAGTGCTCGGAACAGATTTGGGGTTATAAAACGCACCTACAATTGTAAGAAGCAGTTCAATATATGTCAAAGGCTACCATTATTTTTAAATTAATTTTTTAAATAGTTTATAAAAAAATGTACATCTATATAACCATGCAAACGAGCGAGTGTTCTTAACGCATCCAATTGTTAATTGCGCGGGAGTTGAGGATGCCCTTAAAGAACAGGGCTTAAAGTTATGTGGGCTAACATATCTGAAGACCCAAAATTAACTGGATCAATATTAGTAACGGGGCGGCAATAAAATAACTAATGGCAAATACCTGATGGTACTACAACTTTTTTTCTTTAAAAGAAGTACTTAGCGAATATGGTATATTGTTAAAAATTAACGAAGCAAACCGCAGAAGTTACTATAACATTTCCCACAGAAGAAAGGAAGAGAGATACTGTTCCCTAAGGGGGCTTGCCAGAATCAAGCTTCCACGGTACGATAGAACTTATAGAGTTAGTACAAGAGAAGATGTCCTGGCAATTTGAAGGTAATATACCTTCTGATTTTTCTTGTGAACCCAATGCTGTATGTCCATTTCCAACAGTTATGAACAGATACTAATTTGTTTTGATGGCTACCCGTCTACAGTTCTAAGGTTTTGCCATCAACTAGGCAGGATTTTGCGATTATCGATTAATCACAGTTGGTAAAAAACAGTGAATTTAAAGGGAACGAATTGATACGGACGCTATAAATTCATTAGATGTAAACATTCTAATCAAGGCGGAAAGCCAGTTGTTAGTTCTGATTAATTAATGGTATTAGAAGTAGAAACGCCTGTAGTCATTAGGGTTTTATATAGATAGGTGTGCGTGCGTGGCCAAGGGGGTGGGGCGTGTGTGGTTTAATTAATTATGGTAATTCAATAGCAAGGTTCCTTTTTGACCTGATTAACTGCATTTGCTTTGTAGGGCAGAACGCTCTTTCTTCTCCACACACATACACACACAAACACACACAAACAAACAACAAACAAATACAAACAAACAACAAAACACAACAAACAAACACGGCGCACAAATAGATGGAAAGGTGCTTGTGGGGAAAATGTGAAGGGGGCTTTTTTGTGTTCACACTTGAACGTCGTGAATTCGAACAGCCACCAAAGCACTTAGCAGAATCCCAGAATAAATAATCACAGGACCTTCCAGTTCTATTGGCGGCCACCCCACGAAGGCAGCCTGAAGCAAAGGTGAAACGGGGCGTGGCGCAGCTTGGGCTGGTCCCCCCGGGGGTGCGACGAAGGAAAAACTACACGCAGATCACTAGCTTGGCGGTTTTGCAAAAACCGCTAGACTCACGTCATGCGTTTGTGGCGTTCACTTGGGAGCTTGCAGGTAGTTGTTTGGAGGAAGACTGAAGTTTTTTCAATATCCTCCAAATTGAGGGGCTTGCAGCATGGTTTGAAGTTGTTTTAAAAATTGCTGAAAAGAAAGCTGAAGGGAAGGCCAACTGTGTAAAACTGAGGATAACCCAAAAAGGCACTTGAAACAGCACGCAATTTGCGAGCATGATCATCAGATTATCCACATTTTCTCTTTAAGCCACTGACCCACGTTTCTTTATATCAATCCAGCTTTTTTTTGCCTCTTTCATGCCATTTTTGCAAAGATTCAAGAAATTTCCCAAACTGAACGAGATCAGGATGTTTGGAGTCATCCTGCTTCTTCAATTTTCTCACCAGCCCGTTTGCAACAAGTCCACAACTTCATTTTCATCTGTTGTGATTGAAATAAATTTTCAGAAAATGCTTCTCTCAAAAATACATGAGTGAAACGTCAGCCTGACTTGACATAAGAAAGTATCAGCTCACCTTGTGTTACTCTTTTTTTTACCTGCTTTCTTTTGCCTTCCTTTCTTTAAACAAAAGGTTGAATTGTTTTTTGTTTTTAAGGCTTCTTTGGCCATTTCTGTGGCCCTTTTTGTTTTTGCTTTTCAACTATTTCTGTCATTTTTTTTAAGTATTCTTGATTCCCCGCAAAATACACATTTCTTCTTCAAGTCCACAATTCTGTTGGTGTTGGTTTGGCGGGTAGCGGGAGAATTTGAGCCCGTTGAAAAGTAAGGCTTGATCCATGTCAGGGTAGAATTAAAGTTGACGGCTGGGTTTTGAGAAATCTAATAGATTTTGATGGCACTTGCGATTCCAGAAGTTCTCTCTCTAATTCCTGAGAAATGTCTGTCCTTGAGACATAAAAATTTCTGGTAAAAAATCAATTCATCACAGAAAAGCACGAGCCTGCACACAAGCACAACCTCTCCCTGGGTTCTAGGTCAGAAATGACCGACTAGCGGGGGGCTTAACGAGTCTGGTCGACTAAAAATGACGTCATACTTCTTTCTGATTGGTCCGCGTGCATCGCGCGATGAATACTAATTTACTGCTTGCAGGGGGACACTGCTAACAACACCCCCCAAACTGCAGTGTGGGCGGCCACCCCAGGAACACCAGAAGGGGCAGTAATTGCAAATTTATCGATTGCGGTGTCGCGAACGACGTGACGTAGTTTGTAGTAAACTGTTTAAGCCAGATAGCTTTAGTTCATTTTAATGTCCCTGTAAGAGAATGGGAATTAATCATTTGTTCACGATCACCAAATCTTATCTAGCACGTAGCCCCCGTTTTAAAGTACTATTACGTCAATTTTTGGCGGTTTTGCGTGTTAATTTTTTTTGTAAGAATAGGTGTTAAAATGGGCCAAAACTGACATGAGATGGACGTGATTTGTGTGTGAAAAGGGGGTTTCGTGCAAATAACATGGTGAGCTTGAACCCCGCATATTTACATTCTCTGTGCACTAATTCATATAAGTGTGCAACTAAAGCATGGCTTACCACCCAAGGTTATCTTTTGCAACTCGATGCATGCATATGCCACACTCTTGCCCCACCAACAGTTTCGCCTCTCTCTGGGAATGGGATGTCACAACCTCGTTTCTCTCCTAACATACGACTGAAGCACAAGAAATACAATGCTACTTATAATCAATCATGAAGAATCCACGTACACAAAAAGAATCATTAAAACATAATGGCTTCTTACGCTGGCTGGTTTTCATACACATCAACCATGCTTTCATACCACACCACAGTTTCTTGAACAAATCTCTTCAAGTTTTTCTTCCCAGCACTGCTTGATGGTGACGCCCTTGGTTGACTGGCCCAGGTTTTCAGGACTGGGTCTTTGTGGGTCTCTCTGGGACTTGATGTAGACTCATCTTCTTCATCTCCTTCACACCCACTCTGGGTTCAAACACAAAGTTGTCCTCTCTTTTCACCTACCTCTGGGCTCAAACCAGTCTTCTCTGCCAGCTTTTTTTAACCCTAAGACCTTGCCTGTCACTTCTGTCTCCCAGACCACGTTTCTCTCGAACCCTACTCTGTCCCTGCGCACTCTCCTCTCCCTCTCTCCTCTGTCCTCTCTCATCTCTGGTGTTATCCCCCTCCTCTTGCCAACCGTTATTCTCGCCTCAGTTTATATAGGATGGACACAAAGGGATGCCCTTTGGGCGCATGCCTTTGTCCATGTGGCTCCTCCACTACTAGGCACAAGGCACCCCCGAATTCCCCTTTATTGCTGCATTCTTCTTCCACACATCAGCTTTACACATACCCCTACCTAACGATTACCAAACAACCACTCGGCACCAGATGGATATCCCAAATTTGGGAGTTCACCATGAGGACAAGCAGTCTGTGGTCAGTGAAGGCTGGGAAAGTTTAAGGCCCTACCAGTAGCGTTCAAACTTCTCACACGCCTAACACCATTGCTAAACATTCTTTCTCAATCTGAGCGTATCCTTTTCTCTGCATCAGTAAGGGTACGAGAACAATAGGGAATTGGGTTCAGTTCTCCATCATGTTTTGAAGCAGTACCCCCTCCAAGTCCTAACTGCTTGCAATCGGCGCTCACGACGTTTGGTTTTGGTGACATTGTAGAAAATGCAATGAGTTTGAGTCTCAGAAAGTAACCCCTTTACTTTCTGGACTGCCATCTGCTGTGGTCTTCCCATATTCATGGGTGGTCCTTTGAAGAGAAATATTTCGCTGGTTCAGGATTGTTGTCAGGTTTGGGAAAAATCTGCCAAGGTAGTTAATCATTCCAGCCACTTTCTCAATTCTGTAAGATCTGTCAGGGAAGAAAGGGAGGAGGTCATTCATGTTGTGGATCGCTTTTTTGAGGCTTGGTGATCTGGTCTTATCCCGTCCTTGCCTGATGATGTGCCTAGTAGCTGATTCCTTCTGGCTAAATTCACATTTTTCTTTGCTTCAGCTCATCTCACTTCTGATCGAGAGCTGATGTAGTGTTGAGACGTGATCAGGTTCCTCCAGTTGTCTCTACATGAATGAGGATATCATCCATTAACATTCGACCCCCATCAATTCACCCAAGGATCTTTCCATTGTTCACTGGAACGCTTCCGGAGCTAAACGAAATTCCAACGTAAGATGGAAGAGTATCTGTTCAAACGGTTTGTCAGAACGTCGTGAGTTTTGCAGTATCATCAATCAAGAGGAAGCTGCCCAAAGAGAACCGAATGTCGCACTCCAGTTTTGTAAACAACCAATCGATCCCTCTTAGATTGTGCGTGATATCTTCCAGTGTTGGTAGAATGTCGCTTTCTGTTCTCACTTCACAACTCTGTTCACTTTCTTTAAATTCACAAAAAATACGCACCTCCCGCCTCCCTTCTCAAGATTGGCACCATTGGGACACAACCAGTCTGTTCAGTGAATGTTCAATCACCCATGTTTCCTCTATTCGCTGAAGTTCTTGCTTCAGCTTTGGCATAAGAGGGAGTGGTATTTCTTCTTGTTGTGGCGATGTGGACAGGGAGTGTTTCAGTCTTCCTCTAATTTGATCTTGATTAGATCACATTGGTCATGGATCTCCAATTTCTCCAGAAGCCAATCGTTTCAGATCACCAAGGTCTTTTGACAAATCCCAGACGTAATTTCCGGCATCTCTACTGAGGAATTATTGCAGTTGTTGCAAGATGAAGACGCAAAGGCATCAGTCTTGGCGTCATTCTTGGTCACCTGGGCTAAGAACATTCCTCAAAGATGTTGCAGACGGTCTCCTGGTACTTTGCAAGATGGCTTTCTGACTTTACAACTTTGGCTTGGGATTAAATCTGTCAAATGTTTTCTTTGAAATGACGGTCCACATTGGCACCGTGGGTCCATTTTTTTAAATTAATGGAACCGTCCAATAATCATGATGTTTGTACGCCATAGTGGTTCTTCATCCTTTCTTGTCGATGCTTCCAAAGAAATGTGTCTAGAGGCTTCAGTTTCACTTCTGGAGGAAATTCTCTTGAACTTTGCGGAACTGGGCTGACTCTGGAATGAAATAGCAGACTTCCTGAAAATGGTTATATGTGCCGCAACTTCGACACTCGCTCCCCTTTTGCCGGGCACATATCTTTAGCATGTTGGAATCCGCAGCTGGAGGAAGTTTTGTGAATGCTTCTATCAAAGCGAGTACCAAGAGTTTACTTGATGAATTTCCTCCTCGCCAACGCGGGAGCCTCCAGCTATGGTGAGAAAGTCTCTGCAGGGCATGCTTGACTAATCAAGGGCACACTAGTAGCATGTCTTTGCTCATTAAGTTGGCAGCTTACCAACTCTAGACTGGCGTGGCTAACTGTAATAGCATTCTTCAAAGTAAGGTCAGGTATAACTGTAACTTTTCTGAGAATTCCCTGTATCCCGTACGCCAAGACAAGCCATCCCTGTGAATGCTTCCCATTTGTTTGCGATTAGCACTCTCAAAAAGTCCGTACAGTTTTCGGACGTATGTTTTTCAATGTTCTCGGGGGGGGGGTTGGGGGGGGGGGGGGGGGGGGTGCCTCAGCCATTTGATTTTGTGAATAGAACAAGGCCCTCTCATGCACAATATTCACATCTGGGAACAATGTGTTTCTTAAAACATTCTATGACTTGCTCAAGTGCGAAATTATTAATCCAGATCCGTTTTCAGCCTCTGGTCCCATGGCATAGATCAGGCTACTCACCTGAACCATCTTGTCTCTTTGTAAAGTTTTGATGCTCAAGATGGCCTGCAAAACCTCTGTCCAAGCAGGCCAACCACTAGGTTTTGTAAAGTCTAACTCGTCAGGGAGGGTTTTGGGTGCCATTTTCGTAGCGGTAAGTCGTAGCCATACGCTGCCACTATGCGTCGTGATCTGGACTGGTTAACAGTTTAGAGGAAGAACGTTATTGTGGGGTTATGGTCCAGGGAACAGGGGAAATCCAGAGGGCATGCTTAAGTGCACTAAGGTTATGTATTATTAGTAAAGGCGTAACAGCACCAAGGTTAGCTCTGCACTCAGAACCCGCATATGCACACATCATGCGCCCACCAAACATCACCTCTCCTCTGGGAAGGGATGTCACGCATTGTTGGGTTCGTTTCTCTCCTAACAAGAGTGAGCACAAGAAATACAATTTCATGCTACTTAGAATCTAACATGGAAAATTCCAAGTTACAATTTCACCAAAATGAACAAATCAACACATAAATGAATCAATACTTCCTAATCCCGGGTTAGAATAAAAATGACTTCTCACTCTGGCCAGGTTTTCACACACACAACCACGCTTTTTCTCACCTCACCACAGTTTCCTTGAAAAAGTCTCTTCAGTCTTCTTCATCACGGCTTGATGGTTATGCCCGTGGTTGACTGCCCCAGGTCATCAGACTGGGTCTTCGTGTCGGCTCTCTGGATCTTGACGGTAAACTTCGTCTTCCTTCCTTCCCTTCACCCACCTCTGGGTGCCAAAATTCATTGGTCCTGTCTTCCACCCACCTCTCTGGCTAAAAACTTAGTTTCCTTCTCTCCAGCTTGACTTTAACTCTCAGACTTTGCTGTCTCTTCTATCTCCCAGAACCACGTTTTCTCTCGACCCTAATGTGTCCCCTCCTTCACCTCCTCTCTTCTCTCTCTTCCTCGGGCCTTCTCCTCTCGCACTCGTGTGTTAATCTCCTCCTCCCCTCTCACGTTGTCTCCCTCAGTTTTATTAGGGATGGAAACAAAGGAGTGCCCCTTCGGGCCATGCCTTTGTCCATGCTGCTTCCTCAAACCCCTGTTCACAAGTACCCTGAATTCTTCCATTCGCGCCACATTCTATCACACATCAGCATTTACACAAATCCCTACCTAAGTGTTTAGCAAACACTTGGCACCAGATGGACATCGCCTTTTCCCCCGCCGATTCGGGGGTCACTTAACACAGTAATGATCTTTACGGAGGCTATACGACAACAAGCCACGCGCATTCAACCACCTACAATAGAAACCGATCACAGTGACCCACAGCAATACCATCTGAACGAGGTCCGAGACTTTTGTCTTCAAGGACTGATAAACAAAAGAACCTCAGCTGACTGAGCATTTAAGCGCCCACTAGGTAGCAAAACCGATTCCTAGTGTTACATATCCCTCCCCCCGTTCGCTATCGGGACAGGGTCGAACTCTCTGCTACCTTAGGTGCCATCTGTCACCTGACCAACTTTGTCCTCCTTGACACAGTTCAACCGTGTGCGATGGGTAAGGCACACTGGTTAAGGGTCTATACCTATTTGTATACTAACGTACAAGGTCCCTTTGGGCCTCTAAGCGTTTATGCCTTTTGTGAGAGTTTTCACGCCCTTCCGACAATATGCCGCCTCTGCGCATTGTCCGGGAAAAGGTACATGTAGCGCCATCTGTAAGACATCGTCTGCTATGTCGAGTCGATTCCGACAAGGTATTGGTTGCACGAATAATAAAAGCAATCTGTCATTGCTAAAAGTAAGGAACAAATTGAGGGGAAAGTGTTATATACATGAAAAAAGGATCCCCGTGATTCAAACCTCGTCTGAATAAAAAAAATCTGGGTTCAGGCAAAAACACCATCTACTTCGCCACAAGCTACATCTGACATCTTTTGTGTGACTTTAGCGTTCATAAAACAAGACTTTGGAGAACACAACCACAGTACCCCACACTGCAACGTTTTAATTTACACTAAAGGACGAATTTCACGATTAACAACACAAGTGTATTGCACGCCTTTCTTAATCATTTGAGCATCCGTAAAAAAAAACGTTTACTTCTACATGAACAGGGTTTACTAATGATACTTGCTAGCACACCAATCAGATCTATGAGTCTGGTAGATTCCCGATTCCGGATGAAGATAGCCTTCCGCTACATTAAAACATTGTTTGAAACAATTCACAACAGTTACGTTTTCACTACTATTCACGAACTTGGAAAGGATAGTAAAAGCAAACAGATGCACTGGTTTTTAAAATTCTGGTCGCAATAATATTATGTTGGAACGTTGCCCAGACACCCTAAAGGGTCCCCGCCCATCTGTGCATCAATTGGTATTGTTTTGACCTCATACATCAAAGCCCTCTTGGCGAACCTATAGCAGGCTCGTAGAAGATTTTCAGTAGAAGGGGGGGGGGGGGGGGGGGGGGGTGGGGGGGGGGGGGGGGGGGGGGGGGGGGGGGGGGGGGGGGGGGGGGGGGGGGGGGGGGGGGGGGGGGGGGGGGCACACGCTTCGCGTAGAAGCCGACAACGCAAGCGCCTAGCTTGCTAGGGGGGGGTTCCGGGGGCATTCCCCCGACGGAAAATATTGAAAAAAGAGAAAGCCCAATGGTGCAATCTAAGTGCAATCTGAGTAAGTAAACTGTCACTTTTCTGGTAGTAGATTTTGTCACTGATCGATGAGGAAAAAGCAATCTGCTTACGTCTAAAACCGCACGATTCGTGTCATAAATCGTAACCCCTAAGCTCAGCCAATCCTGTGACATTTCGCAGCACTCATTCAGGTCCGATTTAGTATAAGTATATCATGTCTGCGTATCTAAAATTATATCCTTTGAAAGTTGATCGAAAATGAGAAGGCAAATCCCCACCAAGAAAAAAAAAAAAAACCATAAAGCCACAATGCATCCAGGGTTATAATTGCACCAATGAAAAATATGCACTTACTGCTGAGTTGACTCCCAGCCGCTAGGAAACCCAAGGAAGGCACTTAAGTTTATTCTCACTGTTGGTGTTAGAAGAGGTCTCTCTATTTTGATCGTTAAACGTTCACACTTTACACTTTACCTTTAAACCCTTTGTCAGTCGCAAGTTAGCAAATTTTTTGGTGAAAAAATTGTCACGAACTGATCAAAGGGATCGCCCAGATAGCTAAATTTGTGCCTTCTCGGGCGCCGTCCCCAGCCACCGGGAAACGGGTGTTGGCCTTAGGCTGTCTGGTCCATCTCATCCATCTCCCGTATCAATTCGTCGGCAAAAAACGAGTTAATCGAAGAAACTCGAAACTTCTCCAAACTTTTATTTATCCGTTCTTTGCCTGAGAGGCAGGGGTGAAAATTCTCCAAGTAGGCCCCCCCCCCTTTTTTTTTCCCCTCACAAAGTTTGCGATTTTGCATTAAATTTTGGTCCTTCTGTCTTTGGGGCTGCAGGACGGCAATGATTCAGGCTTGCTGTCATGGGGGCGCGAAGGAGGTCTCGTTCTGAGGAGGAGAATGTGCCGCTTTTGAATGGTGAGGGGGCTTGTGAGGTCAATTCTCAGAAACCCGGTCAACTTCGGCAGTGGTTTCCTGACACCAGGCTGGAAACACAGTGAGGAAATCACAGTCTGCTTTGAAACTCCATGCTCCCCCAGTCCCTCCCACCCTACGCATGGACAGTGATTTTTGATTTTAGACATATCCACATCTTTTCCCATACTTTTCAGCAATAGTGTCTGGGATGCAACTTTTTGCTGCTTTTCAGACAAAACATCAACTTTCTATTTTTTTTATCAACGGAGGTCTTTTTGGTCAAACCTGCGATTGGGGTTTTGTACAATCGGGTCTTGCCCTCAAAAATTTTGGTTGACGATAGTAGTCTTGCACTGTGAACTGGGGCGGGGACCCATGAAAAGCCGGCTGGGGGGATTCGCCTCCTTGAAGGGTTGGTGGGTCGCACACTTCCCGTGCGCTGTACACACCCCTCGTAAATCTGCAAAGCACTCATCCGCCTCATCCGGGTCAGGCTCAAATCGTACCCTACAACTCTGAGGCGTCATGGCTGTGTGGGGTTTTTTTTTTAGGAGACAGAGAGAGGCGTCAGGCATGTTGTGTGTTTGCGGAAGACAGGAGAGGCGTCATGGCATGTTGGGTTTTTGTTTGGGGGGGAGACAGAGGGGGCGTCTGGCATTTTGTGTGTTTTGTTTGGGAGGGAGAAAAGGAGAGGCGCCCGGGGCTTTGTGGTTTTGCTTGGGGGGGAGACAAGAGAGTGTCCTCCAGTGAAGGGCTCCAAGGCAAGTTTCAGTCCAAATAGGTTCTGAACGGCTGCATCAGTACCAAAAAACCCATCTTTTCTTGCGTCATCCATAGCCAGGGGCAACAATCCCCGGGGTTTCCTGCAGAATCTCATTGCCAAAAAATGACTTCATTGCCTTTCCCTTACTGTCCATCGTGTTGGACACAAGGGGCGAACCCCCGTTGCATTTCCTCCTTTACAGCCTTGATGTTCTCGAACGACTTGTCTTTTTGGGGAAGCTGTGATGAGGGTTAATTTCCATAGCAAAGTCAAGGCACCCGCAGGGGTTTTACGCTCTTACACTCCCCTAAAGCAAATTTTTCACGTGACCAACATTTGCACGGGAAAGAGCAGCAGGAAACTCTTTTTGCAGCTAGTACAACCCCTGACAGAGTCCCTGAAAACAGTGCCCGTCGCCCCCCCTGACCCGCGACAGTCAGAGGATCAAGTGTAATCGCACCCCGCGCCCTTGATTACCCCAGAGAGTATCGCTTTGGTATCTGGTCCCAAAATCAGACCTACAGTTCTTCAAGATTTCGAATTTTTTTGCCCACCCACGAAACAAAGCACAAGTTGCCCCCTGTTTCTGCATCCCCGCTCGCCCGGCCATGCGAGAAAAACCCTTTGCTGCTTGTCTCGGCGAACACTCCAAAACCTCAAGCGACATAAGTTTGATTTGTTCTTCACTTTTGAGGTGAAGATTTTACCTGCACCCTTTTCTTCCCAAAACTTTCCCAAAGGAAAAAACCGTTTTTGGGAGTGTCCCCCACAGACAAACCCTCCGCAGGAAAACGGAAAAGGCCCACGGGATCAATGCTGCCCCCTTTTTTCACAATTTTTTTGCATGAGGCCCGGGGTAACCCTTGGTTTTTCGGTTTTTGTTTTCCCCAAATTTTTGTAGGAACTTTTCCCAAAAACGCCCCCTTTCCCGGAACCCCCTTTTAAAATTTTTTTTAAGCGTCCCTTTTTGGATTTTGCAAAAAAACCCCTTGTTTTTAAAAAACCCGGGGATTTTTCCCTTCCCTTTGGGTTTTTTATTTTCCCTTTGTTTTTCCAATTGTTCTTTGTTTTTGCCCGAAAATGCCTAGGTTAAAAAAATTTTTTTTCCCTAGCATGCTAAAAATTTTTTAAATGGTTTTCCTTACCATTGGCTTTTGGCTGGGGGGTTCGGGGGGCTCCGGGGAAACTGCTTCCCCTGTACCAAAAATGAATTCCCGGGGTTTTAACGGGGTTCCCCCCGCACGATGTCTGCTCGTAAAGATGAAAATTTTTTTTGGGTTTTTATCAGGGAAAAACCGCCCAGGTAAAAAATAAAACCTGGCTTTTTCGTTTATTCAAAAAATAAAAAGAAGGCCCGGCCCAAAAAAAAAACCCACAGCTTTTTTTACGTAAACCCAAAAATAAAAAAAATCAGTTTACTAAAAACTGCCTAAACGCCCCTTCCCCCCAGAGACCCTGAATAGTTAAATTTAGGGGGACCGGGCAAAAACTGCGCAAAAATCCCAGGCCAGAGACTCCTCGGGGAATTAAACCGAAGCGAATCGGGAAAGCCCGGGCGGTTTCTGGAAACCAAAGATTCCCCCCTTTTAGAAAAGGAGAAGTTTTTACCCCCGGGGTAAAGGGGTTTTTTACATTTGAAAATTTGAAATTACAGTTTTAGACGGAAACGGGGTTTAAACCCGGTTTAAAGGTTCAAATGAGTGTGTGCTGAAGCCGGAATTGGACCATGTTAAAAGGCCAAAATTACCTTTTTTTAATGGCTTTTCCCCCCAATATGGGCCGTTTTTGAAAACCGACTTTAGGGGTAAAAGTTTTTTCTTTTTTTCCCAATAAAAAAAAACCGGTCTTTAAAAGGTTTTTTTCCAATCTCCCCCGAATGCCATTCCCGAAAAAAAACCTGTTGAAGTTTTCCGGCCTCTTACGTAAGTTTCCCAAATTTTTTTAATTGAAAAAAAACCGGGGGGGAATTTTTTTTAAAAAAAAAAAATTTAAAAAAAAGTCAAATAGGATTTTGCCCAAGGTCAGGCCCCCCGACCAAACTTGTGTATTCAAAAAAAACTGAGTGAAAAAAAGCAGTCTCCACATACGGCACATTTTCACAGCTTCAAGCCGCCCCTGATGCCTTAAGCCCCCTCTGATGCCCAAACCGCTCGATCCTTTAAACCGCCCAGCCCAAGCCGCCCTGATGCCTAAGCCCCCTCTAGCCTTAAGCCCCCTCTGAAGCCTTTTTAAGCAATCCTTCAGGTAGAGGGTCCTCCCCCTTTTTTTCCCGGCGTGCGCTAGACAGAGAGCCGAAACACGACCCTTCGCAAAAAAAAATTCAAAGCAGAAAAAAATAAAACCCTTTTTTTTATGCATGGGCACCCCTTCATAGCCCCTAAAGCGACAAGATAATAAAGACGTTGCAACCCGCAACACGCCTTCGGCTGCACGGAAAAAAGAGTGATCTGGCGGTATGGAGCTATGCCCCTTTAATGTAATGAAACTAGTCCCAAAAAGTAAAGGCCCGGGTTAAACATATAAAGCAGGGGGGTAGGGAAAGGGGAGGGGGGGGGGGGGGGGGGGGGGGGGGGGGGGGGGGGGGGGGGGGGGGGAGCAAGTGCCCCCTGATTTTGCTCTCCAGCGGTTCATTCAGTTCATGGGTTTTTTCAAGTCTTTTTATCGCCAGATGAATTTGAAAATTATTTAAAAATTTAAAAAAATAAATAAATAAAACAAAACAAACTCCCACTTAATTTATCACCCGGAGTACTTTCAACCCACATCGAATGTCATGCTTCAAAGTGAAATACCAGTATTGATCTTTATAAAAATTTTGAAAACCGTGATCGAAAAACAGGGCAATTTCTGCACAGGGGCAAACCGCGGTGATCTGTACCCGTCTTTCACGCTAATCTACCAAAAAGATAAAAGGGGTCCTTTACGTGTTTTAGCCCCCTAGCCGCTAGCTTCCCCGACTTCAACACTTGATGAACCTGCTGACAGTGACTAAAGAAGCTGAAAAGGCATCCCCCCCCCCCAGGGGTGCCGACACGGCCCGCCGACGTCGGTAGGTTGGCCGGGGGCACCGCCCGGCATTAAATTCTTCCCAAAGGGTTCAATTTTGGGCCAATTTCTTTGAAGTTTTAATGAACTCAAAAATTGATAAAAACAAAATAGAACTCACCATAAAGTGCGGGCCCAAAAAAGGGCCTTGATTATCCCCCGGGGGCCGCCCCCAGCTTTCCAAGGGGATAAAATAAATTTTAAAAAGCAGGGGCTGAATAAAATGTTATTCTGATGCCACCTCCTCGCAGAAAAAACCCAAGAGCGAAAAGTCTTGTGCTGCTTTGAGATCACCCCAATTATGAGCTACTGAACAATGCGCTGCCCGGGAAACAGCGTGTGAGGAAAGACTCAATAAAGCAGATCGTTTAAAAATTTTAAAATTTTTTTTTATTCCTCAGGAAAAAAGGGGGGGGGGGGGGGGGAAGGTATATTTGTGCCCCCCCCCCCAAAATCGGGGGGGGGGGGGGGCACTCCCCCCTTCCCCCCCCCCCCCCCCCCCCCCCCCCCCTCCACCCGTTCCTACCCCCCTGTATAGGCGGGTTTGTTTTCAAGACTCTGTTCCAAGGAAATAAAAATTTCGATAAACATTTTCACGAGGTCCCTTAGCAGACTATCCAAAACATAGTTATTGAACTAATATTCTTTGTTTTGAAAACTGAACATCGAGTGGAATTCTTGCACTAAAAAAAAAACCCATAATGGTGATTTTGAGGTGCTAACTTGGAGCCTTACTCATTCACTTCAAAATCTTAGCCATATTCATGCACCACCAAACTGTTAATATAAAGGGGGATATCTACCCACTTACCCCAAACCCAAATTTTTTTTGGTCATTTAAGGGTACTTTAAAAAAAACGTTTGCAGCCAATGTATAAATTTTTTTTCAATGTTTTTAATTTTTTTGGGCCCCCAAAATTCTGCACATACTAATGAACAGGTTGAACTGTGTGTCAAACATTTTTAAAGAAGCAGGATTTAGAAAATATCATAAGACTGCTTATCTTTTTTTACACAATTCATACATCTCTTCTACCCTTTTGTCCCAAGGATCAACCCCTTTTTACAAATATTTTTTGTTTGGGTTAAAAACAAAACCCAAGTAATTATACCCTTTACTACTTCCAAATAGATCCGTTTAAAGTCCTTTATCTTTTTTCCCCAAAGAACCCCCTTTTCGAAAAACCTTATTTTTGGTTTTCTCTTTATTTATGTTTAAAAAATCTTTTACAGACTTCATTTAATAAATTAATTTGATTTTGGAGCCCCCTGGCAGTCCCGGGTTTAAAGAAAATGTCATTGGGAAAAACAACAGAAGGAACGTTCATAAAAAACCAGGTAACATCTGAATCCATGCAACCGCTGCCTCTACATATGCAGCAATTTCTTAAAAAAAAATAAAAAAATTTTTCTGGACAAAGTATCAACCCTGTCCAATCCTACCGGACAACTAAAAAACCCCGTAAGACATCTTAAATTTCTCACGCATGAAACAATTGACTCATAAATGGTGACTGCTGTCCAAACTGCCACGTATGCCAGTTTTACAAAAAATTTCAAATACTCCCCCCTATTCACCCCACATAATTTATAGCTATCTTTTTTATGTTTTTTTTTTGTTTATTTCATCATTATTTTTTAATGTTTTATTTTTTTATTTATTTTTTTATTTATTTTTATTTTTTATTATTATAAAAATGTATTTTCTAAATATATTCGTTCACTTCTTACCTTTAAACCTTTACTATCGCTGTTAGCAGCATCATTCAGTAATATATTGCTAATTGATATACCCTAGCTTGACATCCCACGCCTTCCCCCTCCCGGGACGTTGCCCCCGGCCAACCCTGCTGTTTAAGAAACCTCTAAAACCCACCTCCTTTCTCCCATACCCCCTACTTATTTACACCAAGATTTGGGAGAAAATTTTCCCCCTTTTTTTTCTCAATATTTTGACCATTATTAGTATTCCTATCAGTAATTTTAAATTATCATCATTACGGTTTTGACTCACTCACTATTTCCCTTCCAACCACCTCGTTCTCATTCAACCCCTTTTTCCCTTTGCGCTGAACTCTGTGAAGTGATCTGAAGCGATCAAAGCTACGTGAATTTTCGTTGTTTTTTTCGTATATGTCTCACCTGAAGAAGACCTAAGAGGTCGAAACGCTTTGGGTGTTTGTCTTGTGACTCGTTTGTCCACTTTCACTGGGCGGTTCGCTAACATTTATTTAAGATTCATCTATAAGCGTTTTAACTAACAAATAAAATCGAAAGACTGATGAAATGTTCCAAAGTCACTGTCCTGTAATTCGGATAGTAATCGTATAGCAAATAACAGAAATTATCAATGAAACACAAACACAAAAAGAACTCCCCGTTGTGAACGGCAGGAGTTTGAACAATGAGCGAAATAAATGAACATCTGATTTTCAATAACAAGGCATCACTTGGGCTGTTATGCTGTACACAATTCAATGGAAAAATTCATCTGCGTAGTGTCACATATATGATCAAATTTAAAAAAGAACACGCATCACACATCAACCAGCCAACTAAATATATTTTCCTTTCTCCAAGAGAAGAGAGAGAGAGAGGGAGAGACGACAACAGAAAACAGACACAACAGACAGACAGAAAAAGACAGAGATATAGTGAACAGTGACAGCATGCATGTGTGCGTCCATGGGAAGTCTGTGTACATGTCAACAAGTGTGTGAGGTGTGTGTGTGTGTGTGTGTGTGTGTGTGTGTGTGTGTGTGGTGTGTGTGTGTGTGTGTGTGTGTGTGTTGGGGTGAGAGAGAGGGGGGGGGGGGGAGAGAGAGAGAGAGAGAAGAGAGGAGGAGAAGAGAGAGGAGAGAGAGAAGAGAGAGAAGGAGAGAGAGGCGTTCGGTCGTGGGTGTACCTAAATGTGGTTTTTGAAACACCACATAGCCAAAATCTGCCAAGCATCATTGGCGTCTTCCTGCATTTTGTCAAATAATATGTAACGCCTTCTCCGGGGTTTTCCCCGAGTTTTTACTCGCCACTCACGTTTCAAAATTCAGCCGCTGCTTAAACTCAAGGTGCAAAACAGCACCATACTTGGGATCCTTGAAGAAATTACACTGGCTCAAAATCGAGCACAGAATTCAATACAAGTCGGCGTGTCTATTTTATCGATTATCACAGGTGAAGTGCCTGCCTATCTTTTTGGGGTCGCTTCGAAATATATTCTCCCACACGCCCCTCCTTTCTTCCTCGATGACCCAATTTTCGAATTCCCTCATTAACGAAAAACAGCACGGTTCTAGAGCATTCTCATTTTCTGCGGCAATACTCGGAATTCACTACATTTCCATCAACGTCATGCCCCTCCTTCCCACTTTCAAGTCTGCACTTTTAAAACGTTATCTGTTCAAACGAAAGTTGCAGTATACCTCCTGAAATATTACTAAATTACACATGTCACTTGCACACTTTGCTCGTGTATAAATTAGCTGTTCACCGTGTCATATTGTGTGTTTAAGTATGCAACATTATGTTTTCCCGTGTGTGGGGTGGTGTGTGTGTGTGTGTGTGTGTGTGTGTGTTGTGTGGGGTGTGTGTGTGTGTGTGTGTGGTGTGTGGCGCGCGCGCGCGCGACTGTGTGTGTTGTGTTTCGTGGGATGCGGGGGGTGTGTGTGCTTGTGTTTGTGGTGTGTGTGTGTGTGTGTGTTTTGTGTGTGTGTGTGTGTGGTTTTGTGGTGTTAAGTTGTGGTGTGTGTGGGGTGTGTGTGTGTCTGTGTGTGTATGCTTATGGCTCGTGAACGCAGAATTGCGCGCGTGCGTGCGTGCGTGCGTGCGCGCGTGCTGCGTGCGTGCGTGCGTGCGTGTGTGTGTGGTGTGTGTGTGGCGCGCGGCGCGCGCGGCTGTGTGTGTGTGTGTGTGTGTGTGTGTGTGTGTGGTGTGTGTGTGGTGTGTTGTGTGGTGTGTTTGTGTGTTTCTGCTTATAATTTTAGATGTTGAATTGTTAAAACCTGTAAAGCGCCCTGTAGCCTAAAGTTTTAGGATGGACGCTTTAGAAATTGTCCCTCATGATGAGATGATGATGATGATGATTATGACCAAATTTTTATTATTATCACTATTATTATATTATTAATTTTTATTATTTTTTTATTAAAATTTTTGTTGTTGTTTTGTTGTTGTTGTTGTTGTGTATGTATTTGAGCGCGCACGCGCTTGTGTATGTTGGTGTTTGTTGTGGTGGTGTGGTGGGGTGGTGTGTGTGTGTGTGTGTGTGTGTGTGTGTGTGTGTGTTTGGGGTGTGTGGTGTGTGTGTGTGTGTGTGTGGGGTGTGTGTGTGGGACTGACAATTTCCTTGCCCATCGAACGTGACTTTGTTCTACGATGTCTGATGTGTGTGTGTGTGTGTGGGGTGTGTACTGACAATTTCCTTTCCCATCCCGAACGTACTTTGTTCTAGCGATGTTCTGTATCGTGTTCAGTAAATCCCCTCTCTATCTCCTCAACTGTGGTTAATGAACGTTTTTAAACGAAATTTTCAACCCCAAACCCACTTGTGGATTTTTTGGTAGAACTCACACTTGTTGAACAACCAAACGCAAGCAGACCAAGAATGGACCTTAGTGGTGAGATCAACGTCCCATTAGCTGGAGGGTGTTAAGGACACATGTTCCCGAAAACATGTGGGGAGTGGACTGGTGGAACCCACGGGACAGACATGCAGCCTCTCCCTTTCCCCCCGTGGACCGCATCAATGCTGGAATGAAATGTCCGATGGGGCTACAATTTGGAGGACATCGTTATACAACAACTGTTAAAATCCAAGTCACATAACATAGGGCACCGGAAATAAATTGTTTTCATCTATTTTATGAGAAAAACGGGGTCTGAAATACTACATTGACCGACGGAATGAGGAACTGTCTGAACTATGGCACGACAAAGGATGATAAAAAGGGGGGAACTGTCCTAAAACTACACGAAAAAGGGACGGTACAAGGGGGAACTGTCCTGAACTATGGCCCGACAAAGTGACTGTAAAAAGGGGGGAAATGTCCTGAACAGGCACGAAAAGTGATGGTAAAAAGGGGGGAACGCCTAACTATGGCACCGACAAAGGACTGGAACAGGGGGAACTGTCCTAAAACTAGGGCCGACAAAGTACTGGTAACAAGGGAACGTCATAAAATAGGGCACGACAAAGTGACTGGTAAAAGGGGGAACTGTCCAAAACAGGCCTGACAAAGTGACGGGTGACAGGGGAAATCCTGAAATGGCACTACTAATGACTGGTAAAAAGGGAACTGTCCGAACTATGGCATGACAAAGTGAGGGGAACAGGGGGGAACTGCCCTGAACAGGGCTAAAAAGTCCCGGGTAACCGGGGGGAACCCCAGAACAGGGCACTAAAAAATGACGGTAAAAAGGGGGAACTGCCATGAGCTAGGGGGACTGAAAAATTTGACGGGTAAAAAAGGGGAACTGTCATAAAAACTTTGCACTGACAAAGGACGGGTAACAGGGGGAACGCCCAAACATGGCATTGACAAAGTGCTTGGTAACAGACCAGCACCCGGGGCAAGTGGTTAACGTCGCGGACCCCCGGTGGGAGGTCGTGGGTTCGAACCCATCAAAGCAGGGGGGTTTTTCTGCCCCGACCGGGCTCCACCCAGAGTTGATGCTTCGGGACTCAGTTGGGGAAAAGGGGACTACACAGTCGAGTTTATCCACTTTGGTTTTTTCTGAGATGTTCCCCCAAATTTTCCTGACCAACACTGCGGGTGCCTGATCTCGGGGCCTGGTTGACGCCGGATTTATTATGAAAGGAAGCGTAGGACAGCCCTGTATGTAGTCTCAACCGAAATGGAAATCCGTACATATTTTAAACTCCTCATTCCATCGATCACAAAAAAAAAAAAGTCTCAAATTCGGGGCCCTTTACCCCCTGCTCTCATGGGGACCTAAATTCGATGCCTCTCCCGTCGGGCCCTTTGGGTTTTGGGTTCCCGTCGGGGTCCGGGGGGATCGGGGAGCCCATGGGGACTGTCGTTGGACGGACTGGTGGCCCCCCCGGAGGGAGAGCTCACTCCGCGGCTCCGGACAAAGCAATTTTTGTCTCGTAGGGGGGTTAGTAGGTGGTGTCCGCGTTTTAGATCAGAAACGCCCTGAAAACCACCCAAGTGACTCGACACAGGCAGTGGCTCCCCCGGGGGTTGCCTCTTGACGACTTTTACATTGACTGCTCCCTTGGTTGGCCGTGCCGGGGGTGCGGCGGGGGGGACCGGGCTGTGGGTGTGGACGGGGGTCGGAATAGCGGGGTGGGTGCACTGCCCCTGGGGGCGCAGAGGTTGGAAGAAAAAAAAGGCTTGGAAACAAGGGGAATGCCATGAACTTTTCACTGACCAAGTGACGGGGGGAAAAGAAAGGGAACTGTCATAAATATGGCCGACAAAAGGGCTGGTAACAGAGGGGCTGCCATTTAACTATGGCACTGACCAAGTGATGGTAAAAAGGGGAAATGTCCTGAACTATGGCATGACAAAATGATGGTTACAAAGGGGAAATGCCATGAAACCCATGGCACTGACAAATGACTGGGAACAGAAAAACTGTCATAAATATGGCACTGACAAAGTGCCTGGGAACAGAGGGGTGTCATGAAAATGGCACTGACAAATCTGGAAACAGAGGGAAAGTCATGAACTATGGCACTGACGGTGACTGTAACGAGGGAACTGTCTGACCGATGGGAATGACAAAGTGATGGTAACAAAGGGGAAATGTCATGAACATGGACTGACGAGTGACTGGGAAAAGAGGGGAAATTTAACAGGCCCGACAAAATGACTGGTAACAGGGGGAAATTCCGAAATTGGCACTGAAAAAGTGCTGGAACAGAGGAACTGTCATGAACATGGCCTGACAAAGTGACTGGTAACGAGGGGAACTGTCCCTGACTAGGCACGACGAAGTGACTGGTTACAGGGGAACTGTCTAACTATGGCACTGCGAAGTGACTGGTAAAGGGGGAAACCCTGGTGAAACCCTATTCTGCAGGACCACAGCCACATTTTGCCTTAGCGTCGGCAGACAGGTGCAAAAGGGCCGTCATTTTGGGCCCGCCTCACTGTAGTGTAACAGGGGTCACGTGGGCCTCATTTGGCCACCCCACGTAGTGTCAAACAGGTGTCAACGTGGCCGTCATTTGCCCAGCCCCACTGTAGTGTCAAAAGGTGTAAACGGGGCCCCATTTCCCACCCACTGTAGTTATCAGGTGTCAACGTGGCCGTCACTTGCCCAGCCTCATGTAGTGTCATCAGGTGTCAACGTGGCCGTCACTTGCTCAGCCTCACTGTAGTGTCATACAGGTGTCAAGGGGGCCGTCACTTCCCACCTCACTGTATTTCAACAGGTCAACGTGCCGTCACTTGCCAGCCTCACGTATGCATAAGGTGTCACGTGGCCGTAAATTGGCCAGCCCATTGTGTGTCATACAAGTGCAACGTGGCCGTCACGGGGCCAGCCTCATTTAGCCCTGGAAGAAGCTTTGATAACCGGCTGCGCGTCCAAAAACTACTATGGTGCTTCCCCACTCAAAAAATGAAAGCTCGGTTGAGTGTGCAAAAAAACACAACAGAACAGAGAAGAGAGAGAGAGAGAAGAGAGAGATGTTTTTATTCGGATAAACCAAGAGAGGGAGAAAGAGAGAGATAGAGAGAGAGAGAAGAGAGAGAGAGAGAGAGGAGAGAGAAGAGAGAGAGGAGAGAGAGAGAAGAGAGAGAGACGAAAGTAGTACAGGGGGGCAAAGGGAATTGTTGTACGCATTTTCCTCAAGGCAGACAGCCCCGTAAAATCACAATCACGGCGAAATAGGGTGCCGCCTTTTCATAGAATGCCCAAAAGAAGGAGGGGGGTTCGGGGGCGGCGGAAAAGGGGGGGGGGGGGGGGGGATTTGTTGTCGCAAACGGGCAAAATTTAAAAATTAAAAAAAGAGATAAAACATTTGATAAAATAACAGATGAATAAGGAAGAATGCTCTTCTCTCTCTCTCTCTCTCCCCCTCTCTCCCCCTCCCCCCTCCCCCCCCCCTTTTTTCCCCCATCTCTCTCTCTTCTCTCTCTCTCCCATCTCTCCTCCCCTTTCCCCCCCCTTCCCCCCCTTTTATTAATTTTTTTATAAGTTTCTTTTCCTTTTTTAAAAATTTTTTTTTTTTTGGGTTTTTTTGGTTTGGGGTTTGTGTTCTTTTGTTGTGTGGGTGTGTGTGTGTGGTGTGTGTGTGTGTGTGTGTGTGTGTGTGTGTGGTGTGGTGTGTGGTTGTGTTGTGTGTGTGTGTGTGTGTTGTGTGTGGGTGCGGGGTTGCGTGCATTCGGCGTGCCTCAGTGGGAGCAAGCGCACTTGCATCGGGTTTTTTTGCGTCGGCGTGCGTCATGTGTGTGTGTTTTGTGTGTGGTGTGTGTGTTTGTGTGTTGGTGTGTGTGTGAGTGTGGGCGTGCTACTTTCCAGGTCTGTTGTATATTTTGGCTGGTGTTAGTGTGTTTGCTTCCCTGCCTACGCGCAAGCGCGAGAGCCCGCTGTTTATGGTGTGAGGCGTTGCGAGCAGTTTGTGTTGTGTTTTTTCTTTCACCGTGAATGTTTGTGTCTGTGTCCCGTGTTTTCTGTTAGTTTGCGTGGCGTGTGTATGTGTGAGTGCGTAACGCAAAATACCCCGCGCAAGTGTGTGTATTTTAATGTTTTTGTTGGTGGTTATTGGTGTGGTGTGTTGTGTGTGGGTGTGGGGCTGCGTGGTCGTGCGTGGGGTGCGTGCGTGCGTGCGTGTGGTGTGTGTGTGTGTGTTGTGTTTTTTGGTGTGTGTGTGAGGGGTTTTGGGGGCGTGTGCGCGTGCATTTTGTGTGTGTGTGTGTGTTGTTGTGTGTGGTGTGTGTGTGTGTGTGTGTGTGTAGGTGTTGTGGTGTTGAGTGAGGGGTTTGTGTGTGGGCGTGTGCGCGTCATGTGTGTTGTGTGTGTTGGTGTGGTGGTGCGTGCGTGGGCGTGCGTGTTGTGTGTGTGGGGTGTGTTTTGGGGTTGGTGTATGTTTTTTGGTGTGGTTGTGCGGGGTGTTTTGTGTGTGTGTTGTGTGTGTGTGTTTTGTGTGTGTGTGGGGTGTGTTGTGGGGGGTTGGTTTTGTGTGGTGTGTGTTGTGTGTGTAGGGAAAAAACGCGCGCGCGCGTGTGTTCTGTCTGCGTGCACGTGTGGTGTGGGTGTGAAGAGAAGCACGGCACGTTTGTGTTAGCTGTGCGTGCGTGCGTGCGTCCGGCGTCTGTGTGTGTATGTGTGTTGCTGCCTCGGCCTCTGTGGGACCAAGCCCATCGTGTGCTTGTTTCCATTTCGTGCGTGCGGTTTGGGGGGTGGTGTTCTGTGTTTTGTGTCTTCCCTCCCTGCCTTTTGCGCGGCGCACGCGCTTTTTTGGGCATGAGTGCGTCTCGGTATTTTTGTGTTTGCATTGGCTCGTGCGTGCTGAATGACCGATTAAAAACGGGGTGAATGACTGAACAACGGACGGGGGCCGAAAAAAACAAAATCAAACGCCGACTACCGATGAATAAAATAATGAAGTGGGGGATGACTGAAGGGCTGACTAAAACGAAGGGTTACGCCCTACTGAAATGAATAAACTGACTGAGCGACTGTGCGATGAACCC